>CM045466.1:1804306-1858807 GCA_024666655.1 Dascyllus trimaculatus
TCTGCTGTTGAAATGATGGCTGAGGAGGAGGAGGAGGAGGAGGAGGAGGAGGAGGAGGAGGAGGAGGAGGAGGAGGAGGAGGCCGGGAGCTGCAGAGCGGCGAGCATGACGCCTCTCCGTTGTTGTTCTGATGGGATTAAAGAGGAAGGCCGTCCGTTAAAGCCGCTCGCTGCTCGTGCTCCGACACGAACGGTGGGGGAAAAATTCTGCCTCCGAGTCGGTTTCCAAAGCCGGTGTGTGCAGCGTCAGGGGAAGCTGGGCCCTCATTGTGTGTCACTTATGCACCGGTTAAGTCTAAGCCCGGCCAGGCGGGGGAAACTTTACCGCTGCTCCACGGCATTCCGCAGAAAACTTCAAAGTAAAGTTCGGGAGCGGTGATGTAACACGACAAAACGGATCACCCAGAACGAGCGTAAATAAATAAATAAATAAATGAGACGTCCAGAAGACTGAATGCTGCTCACGACACGCGGGATCCAGCGTCGGGTATTAAAGTCTGACGACGTGACATCAGGCGCTACGTTCTGAGCTTTTACTTGAAATGAAGTCTTTTATGATGAAAGTCCGGCTTTTGCTCGAGTTAATCATCAAACAGCTGCTTCCAGCAAACTCCTCTCAGCCCTCTAAACCCCAGAACCCACCAGTGGCTTCTGTGAACGTGTCGTCTCCAATGTTCATCAGACAGAAACGCCGCATCGTCACGTTCTCAGCTTTCCGACGGTCCCTGAACGCCTCACCTGCAACGCGTGGCTCCATCCCAAACCAGATCGCGGTATTTGACGTGTCTCGTTTCAAAAATTCGCCAAAAATAAACCGCTTGCTCTGACTGGATTCGGTAAAAAACAAAAAATTCTGGGATGATCGACGCAACTGGGAAGCCGTGAGTGACTCAGCTGAGACCAACGGCCACGAGACGAAAAATCAGAGGACTTTCAGCTGAACTGCAGGCAGTGTTTACACAGATCGTGTATGACGATAAAATACTAATTTAAACATTAAATCCTGCAAATGAGCAGAAAAAGATGCAAAATTACAATAAAAAGATGCAAAATAAGCATAAAAAGATGCAAAATGAGCACAAAAGATGCAAATTATGAACAAAAGATGCAAAATGAACACAAAGAGATGCAAAATGAGCATAAAAAGATGGAAAATGAGCACAAAAAGATGCAAAATGAGCACAAAAGATGCAAACTAAAAATTCAAAAAGCAAAATGACCAATAAAAGATGCAAAATGAAGAAAAAATGATGCAAAATGAGCACAAAAGATGCAAAATGAGCACAGAAAGATGCAAAATGAGCTTAAAAGATGCAAAATGACAACAAAAAGATGCAAAAGGGGCAGAAAATGATGCAAAATGAGCACAAAAGATGCAAAATAGCATAAAAAGATGCAAAATGACAACAAAAAGATGCAAAATTACCACAAAAAGGCACACAAAAAACCCCAGAACAAGATACAAAATGAGCATGAAAAGATGCCAGATGATCGTTTTGTGTAATTCATGGTTTTTTTTGTTATTTTAAGCCACTTTTTAACGTATTTTCTTGTTGTTTTTACATCTTCTGCTGTACATTTCGCGTGTCGTCCTGTCAGTCTCGTCGTCGTCTTCATCGTTCCTGCATCGTTGTGCTTCGTCTCCAACCAGCAGCCAACATGTGAACCAGTGAGTGATCCGGTGGATTGAAACTGGGCAGCAGGTTTCTCAGTGACACAGTTTTCAGATCCCAGGTTTAAAAAGCAGCGACTTCCTGAACCGAGCTCGTAAATCACCTCCAGTCTATCAGCCGGGGCCTGGAAAAGCCTCTTAGCGCTGTCGATGACGAACACTCTGCCGCCGTTTGGTCCCGCGACCCGTCCGCGCCGCTAATTGACTGACTGATGGAAAATGGCTGCTTGGGTTTGGTTAGCGATCAGGTGGCGATCAATCAGCGGCGGCCCGCAGGAGGGAATGAACCGATCGGATCAATACTCGACCCCGAGGCTCGGCTCGGAGGTTAGCGGGCGGCGTAACGGCGAAGGTGAACCGGGACGTCTGCAGTTACATAAGTGGAGGCCTGGCAGCAGAAATGGCTTCAGTGGAAGGACGAATGTCCCATTAGAGCAGAGAAACCCGACCGCTGCAGCTTCAGGCCCAGTCAGAGCAGAGCAGAGCAGCCGGTCCAAAGGCTAAAAAACACATTCTCCCTCATCTATAAGACTAAAAACTAATCTGGTTTCCTCAAAATCAAGACTGCATTTTTAGAAGCTGTGTGGTTAAAAAAACATAAGGCTTCAGATTTTTTAAACCAGATTTTTTTCTGTATTTTTGGTGTAAAATATCAATAAAATGACATAATTAGATCGTAGATTTACACGTCGAATGTAAAATAACTTGAAAATAAAGTGAATTAAATTAAAAAAGAAAATTTGTGTATTTTTACATAAAATATTCTTAAAATGTAAAAAATAATAAACTATTGCATTGACAAAATAAAGTAAGCCAGCTATTATTAAAATACATAATTAAATAACATATTTTTAAAATAAAACAAGTTGCATTTTTTTTCATTTGCAGGGTAAAAAATATAAGATCTGAAATTTTTGGAATTTTACAAAATATTTTCTGTGTTTCTGATGTAAAATATCAGTAAAATAGTGATTTACATGTCAAACGTAAAATAACTTGAAAATAAAATGAATTAAATCAAAAAAGAAACTGTTGTATTTTAACATAGAAGACTATTATATTTTAAAATAAAATAAGCTGTGATATTTTGATTTGCAAGATAAAAATCAAAGAATTTTAACAGAATTTATCAGATTTATTTTTAAGTATTTTCATTGTAAAATATTAATAAAGCGACATAAATAAACAGCAGATGTCTAAAGTGAAATAAGTTGATAATAAAACGTCATTTTAAAAAAGAAAATCCATATATTCAACAACTGTTTTGACTAAAAATAAACCCCCACAAACATTTCAGATGTTTTTCAGTATTTTATCATGTCAGTGACGTTACATAAATAAATAATTATGCACTTTTTAAAAAAATATATTTAACATAAAAACACTAAAGAAAAGGCACCCATTTAAAAAAAACGCTCTCATGTCCATTTAAGGCTTTGTTTTAATGAGCGGCACAGTGAGAAACTGTATTTAATATAAATTTCTTACATTATTTTTTTATTTTTTTTCATATTTCTGAAACACATAAATGCATCATCGACTCCCTCAGACGATGTTTTTACACGTGGAACAGAAAAAAAGCTGAAAATCTGCAGCGTTTAAAAATAAAATCCTTCATCGTTGTTGTTTAAAAACAGGGTCGGACATGTTTTATTATCCAGACATGATGTTTCCTCTGATTAACACCAAGAACCTCGTGTGGCGTTCAGGGTACAGATGAAGTGAAGCTGCCAGGGATCGATTCCTTCATTAATTATCCACAGACAGGATTAAATCAGGAGGAAGTAAAGCTCAGATTTATTAAACATATATAACATATTAAACAATCCCCACATTGCCACCATTCACCAGGACAAGAACCTTCAGAGGAGAATTCAGTTCTCATCTTTCCTACAGTCCCTGAACTAATCATCCGAATCATTTATTATAAATGTCTCCTTCAAAGACTCGCCAAAAATAAATCATTACAGCGAAACAAGTTTAATAAAAAGGAAAGAATTCTACATTTCTCTGAGCAGATCTGAAGCTTTGAGCGACTCCAGCTGGATTTAAATCTAATTTTTGAAAAACATTTTTATATTCAGGTCATAATAATAATAATAATAATAACAACGACAAGAATAATAATAATAATAGAAATAATAATAATGATAAAATAATAATAATAATGATAATAAATTTCAATTGTATATAACAAAAGCCAAATTAATTAATAAATTAATTAGTTAATTAACAGCAGGATGCAGGTCAGACGTCACAAACAACAAAATACGATAAAACTGAGTAAAAAAATTGCAAAAATCTACTTAAATACGCTCTGATTTGATGTCGCCACTTAATTTTCTGGGGGGTAAAAAAGCACATTCAGACCAAAATTCCCAGATAAATAAGTAAATTTGTAAAAAAATAAATAAATAAATAAAATCTAAGATGCTTTTTTTCCGACGTTGCAAACAAGCAAAAACAAAACAACTCGGATTAAAATGACAGAAGGTGCCGTCGTCGTTTTCATGACACCGACTCGAGTAAAAACAAACGTCTGACCTGAACACCGATTTAATTTATTAAATCGCTGCTTCGAGCCGGAGTCTCTGCTAAAAGTACGACAAAAATGAGCAAATAAATAAAAGAAGTGTTGCAAAAAACAAGAAAATAAATAAATAAAAGTAAACGAGAAAAAAAAACACAAAAAACACGTCGACAGTTTTTTCTATTTGACGACTTTAAATCCTCAAACCGCCTCCGTTTCTTCTCCTGTTGGTTCACGTTGACGTCTTGTTTCACCTCGGAGTGACACACACACACACACACACACACACACACACACACACACACACACACACACACACTCTTAACACAGTGTGTGTCAGTCGTTGTGTGTCCTTGAACCTTCGGTCAGGTGGATCTTTAGCGGCACAGGGACACATAAGTCTTCACACACACACACACACACACACACACACACACACACACACACACACACACACACACACACTCCGCCCCGACACACATCGTCTCTGAGCTCTATTAGAACCAGAGTGATGGTCAGTAAATAGACACACACAGCCGACCGCCGAGTCACGGTTGCCATGGTGACCCGGTCCTTCAGTCTTCAGGTTGAACTGCAGGCAGTGTTTCCAAAACTCAAACCGACTGGATCAATGAATAAATAAAACAGAGGAGACAGTAGTTGGAGATCCATCCAGCATGGAGGAACATCTTCCTACAGATGATGAGCAGAAAGTTTGTATAGACGTGATAAAAGACGTGAAAGAAACACAAGACACAAAGAAGAGAATGAAGAGATAAAAATGACACAACGACGGCACGAAAAGACGCAAAATTTACACGAGAAAACACAAAAAGACGCAGAAATGACACCGAAACGACGAAGACAACACAAAGAGGCCCGAAAAGGCACAAGAAATGTGAAAATGATAGAAAACGTTCATGGAAAAAGACAAAAACTGACACAAAAAAATGTAAAGGATAACACAAAGCGATGAAAATTATACAAAAATGGCACGAAAAAGCACAAAATTTACATCAGAAATGACATAAAACAACAAAAAATGACACAAAAAGTCCTGAAATAACACGAAGAAAATGCAAAAATGACCAAAATGTGCAAGACACAAAAATAGCATGACAAAAACAACAAGACGCAACAAAAACCAATAACACCGAGATAAAACGGACACACAACGGCACAAAAAGACATA
Source organism: Dascyllus trimaculatus (assembly GCA_024666655.1). NCBI lineage: Eukaryota > Metazoa > Chordata > Actinopteri > Pomacentridae > Dascyllus > Dascyllus trimaculatus. Next base: position 1,809,700 of record CM045466.1, read on the forward strand.
AAACTTACACAAAAAAAACACAGAAAATGCAAAAATGACCAAGAAATGATAGAAAAAGAACAAAATGACACAAAAAATGTAAAATTTACACAAGAAAACAGAAAAAGATTCAGAAATGACACAAAAACAACAAAAAGATGACACAAAAATGCCTGAAAAGACATACAAAATGCAAAAAGGGTAGAAAAAAGTCATAGAAAAAGACACAAAATGACAGATATGAAAGATAAAACGACACAAAAAATGCGAAAATGAGTGAAAATAAACAACAAAAAGCTGCAAAAGTGACACGAAAACACAAAAAAAAAGCCTGAAAAGACATAAAATGACACAAAAAAATGCAAAAATGAAAGAAAAAATTCATAGAAAAAGACACAAAATTACACAAAAAGGCTCGAAAAGACATAAAAAAGTGCAAAAATTACCAGAAAAATTACACGAAAACAAACACAAAGTGGTAAAAAGGCACAAAAATGGCACGAAAAAACACAAAATTTACACAAGAAAACAGAAAAAGATTCAGAAATGACACAAAAACAACAAAAAATGACACAAAAATGCCTGAAAAGACATAAAAATGTTAAAATGATAGAAAAAGATCATAGAAAAAGACACAAAATGACACAAAAATGGGAGGAAAAGATAAAACGACACACAAAAAATGCGAAAATGAGTGAAAATAAACAACAAAAAGATGCAAAAGTGACACAAAAACACCAAAAAAAAGGCCTGAAAAGACATAAAATGACACAAAAAAATGCAAAAAGGGTAGAAAAAATTCATAGAAAAAGACACAAAATGACACAAAAAGGCTCGAAAAGACATAAAAAAGTGCAAAAATTACCAGAAAAATGACACGAAAACAAACACAAAGTGGTAAAAAGACACAAAGTCGCCGAGCGCTGCCGAGGCTGTAGGTTCTAGTTCGTTGACCTGCCAACTCCGGTGTCAGAAACTCAAAACATGAACTCACCGGTTACAAGTTCGCCTCACAAACCACCAGATCTAAACCACCAGATCTAAACCACCAGATCTAAACCACCAGATCTAAACCACCAGATCTAAACCACCAGATCTAAACCACCAGATCTAAACCACCAGATCTAAACCACCAGATCTAAACCACCAGATCTAAACCACCAGGGATCAGCATGTGTTCACCAGAACTAGATCAGACCAACTGCATCTCTACGTTCTACAGTTTTAATTAGTCTCCTCTCTGCTCTGAGGGAACACTGCCTGCAGTTCAACCTGGACACTCTCTGAATTGTTGCTGCCCGACCGTCGGTCCCAGCTGAGTCGCTGACGGCTTCACGGTTTCACCAGGAAGCCCAGAATTTTTCCTATTTGCCAGAATCTGTTTCATCTGAAGGACTTATTTTTAGTGATTTTCTAAGTAGAACTTGTGGCATTAAGTCGCTTTGACGCCGATTTTAAGCTCAGATTCGGTTAATTTTCCCGACAGACCTCCACGTCACAGATGATGCGTTCAAGGACCGTCAGACAGATGAAACCCTGGGGATTTTTTCTGTTTTTGTAGTTTCTGACTCTGATGATTTTTTAAATTTAACACGTTGCCTCTCCGACCTGCTGGCAGGTTTTAGGCTCCACCTCGATGTTATTTTTAAAACTACTCCACATTTTTGACTCCGAATGTTTCGTTTTATTAAGTTTCTTTAAACCGAGGCAACAGGAACAACCGAGATCCACCAACAGTCCCTCATTGAAACACATAAACAGGATAAATCCACATATTTTGGTCTCTAACTCACTGCAGGAGCCTCAGCAGCAGCAGACCTGCTCCTTTGTTCCTCCCAGTACGTCACTGGTTTTATCTACTGGTCATCTCTGCCTCATGTAAACGTCCTGCTCCCCTCCTCCTCCTCCTCCTCCTCCTCCTCCTCCTCCTCCTCCACTGTAATCCAATCAGCCGCCAGTCATCGCCGCTGAAATATGAGCCGTAATGGAGGCCGTTAGCGGCTCGGATCAGATGACTCCGTCTAACCGGGGGAACCAAAATGGCCGCCGCCGTCGCCTGGCGCCTCTCGTCTGATTGGATCTGAAGAAAAGCTTCACGGCTCGGATTCAACCTTTGGTGCTTTCTACCGCTGCTGGAGGTTTAATGTCTGGACACAAACACAGGAGGACAGATTTGTAGCTTTAAGTCCAGTTAATTAGAAAAAAACTAAAAATAAAGAGAAAAGAATCTCAGAATGTTAAATAATCAGTGTCGCTGTATAAAAAAGAGCTTTTTAACATGTTTTAAGCACATTTTTGAACAATTTACTGTTAATTTATTGTTGTTTTATTGAAATCACTCAAATAACCTTTTAGTTTAAATGTTAACCTTAAAAAAACAAAACAGACTAAATTTCTGATCCACAACGGATTTTTCTCAAGTTCTTACATGAATTTTACGGTTACCAGGATTTTACTGTGTTAAATTACTGCTTTGTTTTAGTGAAACCGCCTAAAAAACATATTAATTAGCATGTTAACCATAAAAACAACCAACAGGCCACAACTGTGAGTGATGTTTGGAGGAATTCCTGTTTCACAATTGATATTTTATGGTAGCTGGACTTTTAACATGTTGAATTATGGATTTTATTTAAACTTTTAACACAAATTCTAGTATAATTATCGTGCTGTTCTTCAGGTGAAGCCTCCATTATATGCCGCTCTTTTAAAGGTGGCAGCTGCTGAATAGTGAAAGAAGCATTTTAATGTTTTTTACATTAATGTTTCATTAAAAAGCAATAAATAAATAGATTACACCAGTTTTATACTGTATTTGAAGTATCAACTCTAACTGTTCTTTACAGTTTTTTAATTTTACTGTTTTTATTGGACCTTTTCTGGAACCACTGCTGCCAAATTTCCAGTTTTTTACATTCTTGTGTATTTATTATTAATTATTAAATTAATTACATTTAATAGCTAATTAAATTAAATTAAATAATTAATTATTTTTATTTTTATTTTTGGTGTGTATATATTTTATGAGTAACTATTCTTTACAGTTTTTTAATGTTCCTGCCACATTTCCAGTTTTTTACATTTTTGTGTATTTATTAATGATTATGAATTTAATTACATTTAATAATTAATTAAATTAAATTATTAATTGATTATTATTATTGTATTATTTTAAATTTGTATATATTTTATGAGTAACTATTCTTTACAGTTTTTTAATGTTGCTGCCAAATTTCCAGTTTTTTACATTATTTATTTATTTATTTATTTTTATTTTTTTGCTTTGTGTCGCAGCGCTACATTTGGGTGACGTCTTTCTTGATTCCTAAAAAAGTCCGTTTGGATTAAATCACATGGAGCTCATTCATAGCTGTAAATCAGCCAGAGTTGACCAAAGAGCTGCACGTTAGGAGATTATCCAAAAATAAAGTAAAATATATGCAAAAAAACACGTCGGAAACCAGGAGGAAACTTTGATAAATGTAGAAAACTAAAATACAGAACAACAACTTGTACGATGAAATTCTAAATAAATAAACTGAAACACTATTTCACCAATTATACAAATAAAAATCAGTTTCAAGAAGCAGCTAGTTGCAAAAACGCACATTTAGCTTTAGTGCATGCTAACCGCGGCTAGCTTGGGCATTTTGCAACTAGCAAACAAAAATACATGCGAAAAAGTGAGTCAGGAAATCAGGATGAAACAAATATAACACACTAAAAACAGGGTGAACCTGACAAGAAATATTAAATACTAAAAATATTAAGACAAATATTCAGTTTCATGAAGCAGCTGGAAAATAAGTACGATTAGCTTCAGTGCGGGCTAGCTGTGGCTAACCTTAGCGTTAGCTTCAACTGTTAGTTCAGGTGTCGTTGGTTCTTTTCCTCCCTGTTTTCTTTTTATCAAATTGGTTTTTTTTCGTCTCTAGAAAACCAAAACACCTGAAACATTCTGGTCGACGTTTTACGAGTCCATTCTGGTTCTGGGTTCTCATCCTCCAACTCGTTATCAACAGTCAGTCGCGGGCTCACGCCATGCTCACATTGTCTGTGGTGTACATTAGATTTCCTCTGAAGTTTACATTTCTCTCTGACATCTTTTTTTCTTTCCAGGTCTGTAGCTTCCTGTTCGTGTCAGAGCGACCGGCAGCGCCACCAGATCCTGAAATGAACCCTCCCAGACGTCTGCTGACGCTAACAAGCGGTTCATTCTGGATTTGGTGGCCTGTCGCCGCTCGCATGGATCAGGACTGGACTTTAAAACCGCCGCCGCATTTTCAGACTTTGTTGTGTTTGTCTCCTTCTGTTGTATGTTGACAACCACCACACTGCCCCCTACAGGCTGTTAACAGAGTTTATCAAAGTAGGCAACCTGCAGGCGCTGAGAACCTTTAGAGTGCTGAGAGCCCTGAAAACTATCTCAGTGATCCCAGGTAAGGCCTCACCACCACCAGGGGGCGACTCGGCACACAAAGCAAGCTAAAAACACCCGTCATAGTGGTTTCGTCGTGAACGTCCTCTCTTGTTCGTCCCATGTCTGCCGTGTCTTGCAGCACCAGCCCACCTCCCAGTCCGCCCAGTCAGGGCTCCCAGGTCACCTGATCTGCATTAACTAACCAGTAAAGAAGGAAAAGTCAGACCTGTTCAAACTGAACACGCCTTTGATAGCTGGAGAATCAACGGCAACAACACGTCTTCCAGTCTGGATACCGGCTGGAAGTAGTCATGGTCATCCTGAGGGTTGAGTCAAAAGCAGCTAGACTTGTCTTCTTGGATGTTGGAAGAACCAAAAAGTGTCAATATCTTGGATATTATTGGTTTAAAGTGTCAAAAACATAGATATTAAACCACCAAAGTGGTAATAACTTCTATATTATTGGATTAAAGTGTCAAAAACATGGATATTAAACCACAAAAGTGTCAATAACTTGGATATTATTGGGTTAAAGTGTCAATAACTTGGATATTATTGGATTAAAAATGTCAAAAACATGGATATTAAACCACAAAACTGTCAATAACTTGGATATTATTGGATTAAAAATGTAAAAAACATGGATATTAAACCACAAAACTGTCAACAACTTGGATATTATTCGATTAAAGTGTCAATAACTTGGATATTATTGGATTAAAGTGTCAAAAACATGGATATTAAACCACATAAGTGTCAATAATTTCTATATTATTAGTTTAAAGTGTCAACAACTTGGATATTATTGGATTAAAAATGTCAAAAACATGGATATTAAACCACAAAAGTGTCAATAACTTGGATATTATTGGGTTAAAGTGTCAATAACTTGGATATTATTGGGTTAAAGTGTCCAAAACATGGATTTTAAAACACCAAAGTATCAACAACTTGGATATTATTGGATTAAAGTGTCAAAAACATGGATATTAAACCACAAAAGTGTCAATAACTTGGATATTATTGGATTAAAAATGTCAAAAACATGGATATTAAACCACAAAAGTGTCAATAACTTGGATATTATTGGATTAAAGTGTCAATAACTTGGATATTAAACCACAAAAGTGTCAATAACTTCTATATTATTGGATTAAAGTGTCAAAAACATGGATATTATTGGATTAAAAATGTCAAAAACATGGATATTAAACCACAAAAGTGTTAATAACTTCTATATTATTGGATTAAAGTGTCAAAAACATGGATATTAAACCACAAAAGTGTCAATAACTTGGATATTATTGGGTTAAAGTGTCAATAACTTGGATATTATTGGATTAAAAATGTCAAAAACATGGATATTAAACCACAAAACTGTCAATAACTTGGATATTATTGGATTAAAAATGTAAAAAACATGGATATTAAACCACAAAACTGTCAACAACTTGGATATTATTCGATTAAAGTGTCAATAACTTGGATATTATTGGATTAAAGTGTCAAAAACATGGATATTAAACCACATAAGTGTCAATAACTTGGATATTATTGGGTTAAAGTGTCAATAACTTGGATATTATTGGGTTAAAGTGTCCAAAACATGGATTTTAAAACACCAAAGTATCAACAACTTGGATATTATTGGATTAAAGTGTCAAAAACATGGATATTAAACCACAAAAGTGTCAATAACTTGGATATTATTGGATTAAAAATGTCAAAAACATGGATATTAAACCACAAAAGTGTCAATAACTTGGATATTATTGGATTAAAGTGTCAATAACTTGGATATTAAACCACAAAAGTGTCAATAACTTCTATATTATTGGATTAAAGTGTCAATAACTTGGATATTATTGGATTAAAAATGTCAAAAACATGGATATTAAACCACAAAAGTGTCAATAACTTGGATATTATTGGATTAAAATGTCAAAAACATGGATATTAAACCACAAAAGTGTCAACAACTTGGATATTATTCAATTAAAGTGTCAATAACTTGGTTATTTTTGGATTAAAAATGTCAAAAACTTGGATATTAAACCACAAAAGTGTCATCAACTTGGACATTATTGGATTAAAGTGTCAAAAACATGGATATTGAACCACAAAAGTATCAATAACTTCTATATTATTGGATTAAAGTGTCAATAACTTGGATATTATTGGATTAAAAATGTCAAAACATGGATATTGAACCACAAAAGTATCAATAACTTCTATATTATTGGATTAAAGTGTCAATAACTTGGATATTATTGGATTAAAAATGTCAAAAACTTGGATATTTTTGGAATAAGTGTCAAAAACTTGGATATCATTGGATTAAAGTGTCAACAACTTGGATAGTATTGGATTAAAAATGTCAAAAACATGGATATTAAACCACAAAAGTATCAACAACTTGGATATTATTCGATTAAAAATGTCAGAAACTTGGATATTGAACCACAAAAGTATCAAAACTTGGATATTATTCGATTAAAAATGTCAGAAACTTGGGTATTGAACCACAGAAGTGTCAATAACCTGGATATTAACATACAAAAGTTCCAATAACCTCAACATTAATGCACAAAAGCTTTCAAAAAGTCTGATATAGACCCAGTGAAGTGTCAATAAAATGGATGTTAATATCAATGAACTTGTTAGTGATGCACTAAAGTTTCGATAACATTAATTCCAACACACTAAAGTGTCAATAATCTGGATATTACCACCCAGAGGTGTGAATATTTACCAACAAAACTATCAAAACCCTTGATGATGAAACTCAAAAACCAAGATATGAGTTCTTCTCCAGTTGATCTGGTCGTGAGCAGCTCTGACGGTCCGACTTCGCCTCCTGACCGGTGGACCGTCCAGCCTCTCTGCTGTATCTCCGCTGGACCTCCATCTTTCTATCCCTCTGTGTTGGTCGGTGTGGTCAAACCCTTCTGTGTGTGTCTGTTGTGCTTCTGTCGGCTTGTTGCAGATATGTGACTGAGTTTGTGGACCTGGGTAATGTGTCAGCCTTAAGGACGTTCAGGGTGCTGCGAGCGCTCAAAACCATCTCGGTCATCCCAGGTGAGGAAGCCGGGGAGGGACTTCAGACAAACCTCCTCCTGGCCTGAGCCTGCTGGAAGCTTCAGTGTTTAAAACCTCCTCCTGCATACTTCCTGCTGAGCTCCACAACAGGCATTTCAAGAGGCAGTATGCAGGAAGACGCACCAAACTCTTCTGGTAATTGGTTGTGAGTGGACAACAGAGGCTCAGCGAACACAACCTAAACTACAAGCTTGCTTTGATCTGGCTCATTTATTACTTGATTCAGATTCTGGATATTGTGATGAGGAACAATCAAGCTAAGAAGTTATCATCAGACCTCTACAACTAGTTCTCAGACCCATACATTGAGTTCCAAACCTTTACAAGTCGTCCTCAGACCTTTATATCTAGTTCTAGACCTCTACAACTACGTCTCAGTTCCACTATTACAACAACAAGGCCAATCCTTCCAATCCAGACCTGTACAACTAGTCCTTAGATCTCTACAACTAGTCTTCAGACCTTGACAACCAGTCTTGAGCCCTAAACAACTAGTCCTTACACCTTTACCACTAGTCCCTAGACCCATACATTGAGTTCTAAACATTTACAAGTAGTCCTTAGACCTATACTTCGAGTTCCAGACCTCTACAACCAGTACTTTGACCTTTACAGCTAGTTCCAGACCTCTACAACTAGTCCTTAAGTCTCTACAACTATTCTTTAGACCTTGACAACCAGTCTTGAGCCCTAAACAACTAGTCCTTACACCTTTACCACTAGTCCCTAGACCCATACATTGAGTTCTAAACATTTACAAGTAGTCCTTAGACCTATACTTGGAGTTCCAGACCTCTACAACCAGTACTTTGACCTTTACAGCTAGTTCCAGACCTCTACAACTAGTCCTTAAGTCTCTACAACTATTCTTTAGACCTTGACAACCAGTCTTGAGCCCTAAACAACTAGTCCTTACACTTTTACTACTAGTCTCTAGACCCATACATTGAGTTCTAAACCTTTACAAGTAGTCCATAGACCTTTATATCTAGTTCTAGACCTCTACGACTAAGTCTCAGTTCCACTACTACAACTAGGCCAATCTTTACAGCTAGTTCCAGACCTGTACAACTAGTCCTTAGATCTCTACAACAAGTCTGTAGACCTTGACAACCAGTCTTGAGCCCTAAACAACTAGTCCTTACACCTTTACTACTAGTTTCTAGACCCATACATTGAATTCCAAATCTTTACAAGCAGTCATCTAGTTTGAGAACCTACAACTAGTCTTTAGACCTTTACAACTAGTCCTTAGCCCTCAACAACTAGTCATTACACCACTAGAACTAGTCCTTAGAACTATACTTCGAGTTCCAGACCTCTACAACCAGTTATTAGACCTTTACAACTGGCCCTGAGCCATCGACAACTAGTCCTTACACCTGTACCACTATTCCCTAGACCTATACATTGAGTTCCAGACCTCTACAACCAGTCCTTAGATATTTCCAGCTAGTTTCAGACCTCTACAACTAGTACGCAGACATTTACAGTTAGTTCTAGACCCCTATATCTAGGCCTCAGACCCTTATGTCAAGTTCCAACCCTTTACAAGTAGTCCTCAGTCCTTTCGTCAGACCTGTATAACTGGTCCTCAGACCTTTACAGCTCATTGCAGGTCTCTACAACTAGTCCCTAGACCTATACATTGAGTTCCAGACCTCTACAACAAGTCCTTAGACCGTTACAGCGCATTCCAGGCCTCTGCAACTAGTACACAGACATTTACAGTTAGTTCTAGACCTCTATATCTATGCCTCAGACCCTTATGTCGAGTTCCAACCCTTTACAAGTAGTCCTTAGTCCTTTCGTCAGACCTCTATAACTGATCCTGAGACCTTTACAGCACATGCCAGGCCTCTACAACTAGTCCTCAGACCTCCACTAGTAGTTCTCAGACTTTTATAATTAGTTCCAGACCTCTACAACTAGTACTCAAACCTTTACAGCTAGTCCTCAGACCTTTACAGTACAGTAGTTACAGACCTTTGCAGTGAGTCCTCAGACGTCCACAACTAGTCCTCAGATCTTTACAGCTACTCCTCAGACCTCTACAGCTAGTTCCAGACTTCTACAACTAGTCCTTAGACCTCTCAAACTAGTTCTTAGACCTCTACAACTAGTCCTCGACCTCTACAACTGGTCCGCAGACCTATACACCTGTCCTCAGATATCTACAGCTTGTCCTCAGACCTCTACAGCTAGTTCCAGACCTCGACAGTGAGTGCTCAGACCTCCATAACTAGTCCTTAGGTCTTTACAGCTACTCCTAAGACCTCCACAGCTAGTTCCAGACTTCTACAACTAGTCTTTAGACCTCTAAAACTAGTTTTTAGACCTCTACAACTCGTCCTCGACCTCTACAACTAGTCCGCAGACCTATACACTCGCCCTCAGATATCTAGAGCTAGTCCTCAGACCTCTACTGCTAGTTCTAGACCTCTACAGTGAGTCCTCAGACCTCCACAACTAGTCCTCAGATCTATACAGCTACTCCTCAGACCTCCCCAAGTAGTCTTTAGACCTTTACATCTAGTCGTCAGAACTTTAAAGCTGGTTCCAGTCCTTTAAAACTAGTCTTCAGACCTACTGCCATCGGCTGTATTGAGATTTAATGGATTTAGCATTCATTAGGAAACAAGGGTTTTTCCATTTGCATTACTGTTTTAAATTACAGCTTCTTCACTCCACAGTGAAACAAATCAGCATTTTAAATAATGAGTTGCTGCTGGCGAGCCTCTGTGTGTTTCCACCGTGCATGTTAGCATGCAGCACTAACAGCGTCATAAACATGTGAAGGAAACATGCCGCTGTAGTGGCCTCGTTATAACAATGTCTAACACATGTTATAACTAATAACGTCATAGCAACGTGACAGTAATTGATCACAGTAGTCCTTCATTAGTTTGCAGACGCTTCCACGCTAACAATGAGGACAGATGCAAATCACAGCTGGATCGTGTCTGTTTCTAATGAATTACCTAAAGCAACAACAACGTGCTTTCAAGTGATGAAAAGTATGACAGAAACCGTCATCTTTGACTGGTAAGATTTGGCCGAGGACAGTCAACTTGTCTGCACCCTTTGTGTTCGGATGTGTTTTGTTCCTGCTGTTTTTACCGTGTGTTCATGTGTGCTGTGTTATTAAAACAGTAATTATTAGAGGGGGTTGTGGTCTGTTTTGATGAGTTGTGTTGGTGACTGTGCTGCTGACAGGAGAAAACCTTAATTCTTAAAGAAAATCAATGAAAGCAAAATACAACTAGTCCCCAGACCTCTACAAGTAGTCTCCAGACCTGTAAAACTAGTCCCCAGATCCTTACACTTAGTTCCAGACCTCTACATCTAGTCCCCAGACCTCTACAAGTAGTCTCCAGATCCTTACACTTAGTTCCAGACCTCTACAACTAGTGGTCAGACCTCTACAACTAGTCTCAAGACCTCTACAACTAGTCCCCAGATCCTTACACTTAGTTCCAGACCTCTACAACTAGTGGTCAGACCTCTACAAGTAGTCTCCAGATCGTTACACTTAGTTCCAGACCTCTACACCTAGTGGTCAGACCTCTGCAAGTAGTCTTTACACCTCTATAACTAGTCCCTAGATCATTACAGTTAGTTCCAGACCTCTACAACTAATCCTCAGACCTCTACAACTAGTGCCCATACCTCTACAAGTAGTCTCCACACCTCTACAAGTAGTCCCCAGATCATTGCAGTTAGTTCCAGACCTCTACAGCTAATCCTCAGACCTGTACAACTAGTCCCCAGATCCTTACACTTAGTTCCAGACCTCTACAAATAATCCTCAGACCTCTACAACTAGTGCCCATACCTCGACAAGTAGTCCCCAGATCATTACAGTTAGTTCCAGACCTCTACAAGTAGTCCCCAGACCTATACAACTAGTCGTCAGGCCTCTACAATTAGTCCCCAGACCTCTGCAACTAGTTCCCAGATTGTTACAGTCAGCTCCTGACCTCTACAAGTAGTCGTCAGACCTCTACAACTAGTCCCCAGACCTCTACAAGTAGTTGTCAGACCTCTACAACTAATCCTCAGACCTCTACTGCTAGTCCCCAGACCTCTACAAGTAGTTGTCAGACCTCTACAATTAATCCCTAGACCTCTACTGCTAGTCCCCAGACCTCTACAAGTAGTTGTCAGACCTCTACAACTAATCCTCAGACCTCTACTGCTAGTCCCCAGACCTCTACAAGTAGTTGTCAGACCTCTACAATTAATCCTCAGACCTCTACTGCTAGTCCCCAGACCTCTACAAGTAGTTGTCAGACCTCTACAATTAATCCTCAGACCTCTACTGCTAGTCCCCAGACCTCTACAAGTAGTTGTCAGACCTCTACAACTAATCCTCAGACCTCTACTGCTAGTCCCCAGACCTCTACAAGTAGTCGTCAGACCTCTACAACTAATCCTCAGACCTGTACAACTAGTCCCCAGACCTTTACAAGTAGTCTCCACACCTCTACAACTAGTCCCCAGACCTCTACAAGTAGTCTCCAGACCTCTACAACTAGTCTCCAGATCCTTACACTTAGTTCCAGACCTATACAACTAGTCCCCAGACCTCTACAAGTAGTCTCCACACCTCTACAACTAGTCCCCAGACCTCTACAAGTAGTCTCCAGACCTTTACAACTAGTCTCCAGATCCTTACACTTAGTTCCAGACCTCTACAACTAGTGGTCAGACCTCTACAAGTAGTCTCCACACCTCTACAACTAGTCCCCAGATCCTTACACTTAGTTCCAGACCTCTACAATTAATCCTCAGACCTCTACTGCTAGTCCCCAGACCTCTACAAGTAGTCGTCAGACCTTTACAACTAGTCCCCAGACCTCTACAAGTAGTCGTCAGACCTCTACAACTAGTCCCCAGACCTCTACAAGTAGTTGTCAGACCTCCACAACTAGTTCCCAGATTGTTAGTTAGTTCCAGACCTCTACAACTAGTCTTCAGACCTCTACAGTTAGTTCCAGATGTCTGCAACTAGTCCCCAGATGTCTACAAGTAGTTCCCAGATCTTTACAGCTGGTTTTAGACTTCTATAACTAGTCCTCAGACCTCTACAAGTAGTTGTCTGACCTCTGCAGCTGCTTCTAGACCTCTAAAACTAGTCTTCAGACTTCTACAACTACTCCTCAGATCTCTGCAGCTCATTTTAGACCTCTACAAGTAGTCCTCAGACTTATGCAGTTAGTTCCAGACCTCTAAAACGAGTCTTCAGACCTCTACAGTGAGTTCTCAGACATGTCTAACTAGTCCTCAGACCTTTAAAGCTACTCCTCAGACCTCCACAACTAGTCTTCTGAGCTCTGCACCTGCTTGTAGACCTCTACAGTCAGTCTTCTGACTTCTATAACTAGTCCCCAGATCCTTACAGCTAGTTTTAGACCTCGAAAATAAAGTAATAATTTAAGAAGAATCCATTTTGAGCCTGTTTTCATGAATCTCTTGAGGTTTTCACCCAACAGCAGCGTTAATTTGACGTCATCAGATTTGTGATTTATTCCCTCTTGTGGGTAAAGATGGCTGCCATTTAGCCTGAGCTTAAAAACAAACTAACAAAACACAAGCAATGGTACAAATTAATGTTTGGGTGTTTAATTTTTTGACTCCATTTGAGTTCAATCCATGGCAGCCGTCTTTATGGCTCTTCTTTTATTGTTGTTATTGCTCTGTTTAACTGGAACAGGGCATTTAGATGTTTTAGTGGTTTGTTTTCTCTGATTATTTGTAGCTCTAGGTTTAGTTTTCCATGAAGTAGTGCAGATTGTTGTGTAGTAGCTCCAGTGTTAATGCTGTGTGCGTCCCGGCCGTCCTTCAGGCCTGAAGACCATCGTCGGCGCTCTGATCCAGTCGGTGAAGAAGCTCGCTGACGTCATGATCCTCACCGTCTTCTGCCTGAGCGTCTTCGCCCTCATCGGCCTGCAGCTCTTCATGGGAAACCTGCGGCAGAAGTGCGTCCGCAGCACGGCGCACTGCATCAACGGCAGCCTGCCGGCCAACACCTCCTTCTACTGCAACAACAAGACCTGGACCTCCATCAAAGACTTCATCGACGACGAAGGTGAGGCCCTCTGAAGTCCGATGCTCTGGTGTTTATTCCTGCTGCCTTCAGGAACGCAGGTTGTTGTGGTGCGTTGAGTCCGGCTGGTTTTGTTGAAAGTGGAATGGGACATGGGAATAGAAGTGTTATGGAGTTTGAGCAGAAAGTCTCTGAACTCCAAGCAGCAGTTTCCTTTATTTTTTTGTCCCTGTCTCATTTTTCTTCACTGTGGTTCATTTTTCACTGCAATCTAAAACATGGAAAAAAATGGTGGCTTTGAAGCTCAGTTTAGCTCATGACAGATGATTGGTTCAAGGACTGTTGGAAAGATAACACGACTTCCAAATGTCTTCTGTGCAGCATGACACAGTTAAAATGCCCTAAATCAGTGGTTCCCCAACAAACCGGGTCGTGGGTCATTTGGTACCGGGCCGCACAGGAAGAATAAAAACGTTTTGTTTTATTTCCGGCGGAGTCCGTAGGGTGTTTTATTTTGAAAAATGACTAGATCGTCTGTGGTTCTTTTCCCGCCAAAATTAATAAAAAAAACAAACGTCTCTGGAGAGCTTCTATGAAAAGAGGGAGCGACTCGAAAAAGGAAATACACATTTAGCAAAAAAAAGTAATTTTATTCATTTAGGAAAATTTTTTAATTTAAAAAAACGTTAAATTAAAAATAAGTTGCAACCTTTTTTGCACCATGGACCGTTTCAAGTGAGACGATTTTCTACATAGTGTAGAAGCATGGTGGTGGCAGCATCATGTAGTGAAGCACGGTGGTGGCAGCATCATGACGTGAAGCACGGTGGTGGCAGCATCATGTAGTGAAGCACGGTGGTGGCAGCATCATGATGTGAAGCACGGTGGTGGCAGCATCATGATGTGAAGCACGGTGGTGGCAGCATCATGATGTGAAGCACGGTGGTGGCAGCATGATGTGAAGGTGGTGGCAGCATCGTGAAGCACGGTGGTGGCAGCATCAGTGATGGTGGCAGCATCGGTGGTGGCAGCATCATGATGTGAAGCACGGTGGTGGCAGCATCATGACGTGAAGCACGGTGGTGGCAGCATCATGGTGAAGCACGGTGGTGGCAGCATCATGATGTGAAGCACGGTGGTGGCAGCATCATGACGTGAAGCACGGTGGTGGCAGCATCATGTAGTGAAGCACGGTGGTGGCAGCATCATGATGTGAAGCACGGTGGTGGCAGCATAATGATGTGAAGCATGGTGGTGGCAGCATAATGATGTGAAGCATGGTGGTGGCAGCATAATGATGTGAAGCACGGTGGTGGCAGCATCATGATGTGAAGCACGGCGGTGGCAGCATCATGTAGTGAAGCACGGTGGTGGCAGCATCATGATGTGAAGCACGGCGGTGGCAGCATCATGTAGTGAAGCACGGTGGTGGCAGCATCATGATGTGAAGCACGGTGGTGGCAGCATAATGATGTGAAGCATGGTGGTGGCAGCATAATGATGTGAAGCATGGTGGTGGCAGCATAATGATGTGAAGCACGGTGGTGGCAGCATCATGATGTGAAGCACGGCGGTGGCAGCATCATGTGGGGATGCTTCCTGGCAGAGTCAAAAGGTTGCAGATACATTAAATAATTAAAAAAGAAAATAAATGATTTACGTCAACATTTACAACATTTTTCCAACAACACTGGAAAAATAAAAGGAGGCTCTACTTTCTAAACGCACGTCATTATTTGCAGCTTTATTTAGTTTCCATACTCATCTCCTCTCTGCTCTGTGTACACTGTCTGCAGTTCAACCTAATTTTCTTTTGAATTTTTCCCATCAGGCCGTCGGTCACAGCTGAGTCACTAAAGGCTTCACAGTTTCGCCACAATTTGCAGATTTTTTTGTTTTTAACAGCAGTTTGTTGGAGAAATTCTGTATTTTTCTGCTGATTTTTAAACCACAGACGTAGAATGAAGTGATTCTGATCAGATATCATGATCTTATGTTGTCGGACTGAACAGCTCATCACAGACGATCAGTTCAAGGACCGTTGGAAAGTTGACAGACGTGCTTTTTTTTAATGATCACGTGATTCTAGAGAACAGGTTTTGAGTTTTCAGACTGTTGCGATGAATATTTGCTGTGAAGGAGTGAATGGAAGTGTTGAGGCGGTGGAACCAGACCTGCTTCGTGTGTGTGTGTGTGTGTGTGTGTGTGCGTCTGGTGTTTCCTAAATGAACTGGACAATGTCATGTTGGCACTGTGGTTACAGCTGACGTCAGTGAAGGCACCACACACACACACACACCCAGAGGTCATGTGAGGTCACCGACACGCTGTTTGACATGTCAGGCAGGTTGACCGGAGAACATAATATATGTTACGTGGACGTTCTTGTACAAACACACACACACACACACACACACACACACACACACACTCTGGGGTCGAGGTCGGGGTTAAGGAAACACTTAACGCTGCTGTCAGATGAAACCTGAGCTGCTCTTTTTCCTCTCCACCCAAACAGCGACTCGTCCCTTCGCTGCTCGTTAACGTCGACGCCGATCAAACTCCAGATTCTTTAAACCGGCTCTGTTTAATTACAGAAAACATCCGGTGAGATTAGATTAAAAGAACGGTTTTAAATTTACTGGCTGGCTAAAAAAAAAAAAAAACGACTAAAACTGTAAATAAATGTGTTTTTATATAAATAGTAAATATTTTAATAATTTAATAATAATAAATAATAATTTATCAGATATTTTATATATTTTTTTAAAAGTAGAATTCTGTATTTTAAGGATTGAAAAATGGTCAATAATGTTTAACTGTAAGGATTTTCTCAGTTTTGTTTAATTAAAAAAATTAAAAAGTTTAAATTTACTGGCTGTAAAAATAAAACAACTAAAACTGTAAATAAATGTGTTTTTTTAACAAATATTTTATAATATTTAGCTGTAAAATTAAAATATTTTCGCTGTATTTAAAGCCATAGAAATACTGTCCTTTATCAGATATTTGATGTTTTTTTTAAAAGAATAATTCTGTATTTTAAGGACTGGAAAATAGTCAATAATTATTATTTTACAGATTTTTCCTGAGGTGTTAAAATGACAGAATTAAAGAGTTAATTTTCACAAAAATAATATAAAGCCATTTGATTTAATGTCACAGTCTGAAGCTCAGGTTTGGTGAATTTTCCTGACAGATCCGTTCGTCTCACAGTTCAGGTTCAGAGACCGTCTGAGAGGAAAAAAACAGAGGAATTTTTCTGTTTTTATGACTTATTCTGTTTATTATTGGTGTCTTTTTGGTGATTTTTTAACCATAACAAACGTTTTCCAACCTGGTTCTGGGTTCAGAGGGTTGAACTGATGATTCTCTGTGGTCTGATTTTATTAAATGAAATAAAATAGAATCAGCTTAGGATGTTTTTATGAGCAGATTCTGTTAAATATCGTTTAATTAAGTCTTGTCTTCCATCAGTTTGAGCTTCAGTGTTGGTCCTTAGTGATCGAGGAGACTCAGAGTGTTTCCTTCAGCAGCAGAGATCCTGGAAATGAAGTGGATTAGATGAAATGTCACGATTTGAAGCTTGGATTTGGTGAATTTTCCTGACAGAGTTGTTTATCACACATGACAGGTTCAGAGACTGTTTAAAAGATAAAAACCTGTCAAATTTTTCTGTTTTTGCAGTTTCTTGCTCTGATTAATGGTAGAATTTTGAGGATTTTTATAACTCACTGAACAGTTTGGGGGTTAAATTCTCATTAAAGCTGCTTTCTTTTGTCTTATTTTGTTAAATCATCTGGATTTGGTAAATTTTTCCAGACATAACTGTTCATCACACATGACAGGTTCAGAGACTGTTTACATGATAAAAACCCGACAAATTGTTCTATTTTTGCAGTTTCTTGCCCTGATTAATGGTAGAATTTTGGCAATTTGTTAACTCAGTGGGCGTTTTTTAACCTTTAAAGCTGCTTTCTGTTGTCTTATTTTGTGAAATCATCTGGATTAGGACGATTTGAAGCTTGAATTTGGTGAATTTTCCTGACAGAGCTGTACATCACACATGACAGGTTCAGAGACTGTTGAAAATAAAAAAACCTGACAAATTTTTCTGTTTTTACAGCTCCTTGTTCTAATTAATGGGAGAATTTTCAGGATTTTTTAACTCATTGGATGGGTTGGGGGTTAAATTCTCTGCTTTCTGTCGTCTTATTTTGTTAAGTTGCCTGGATTAGGGTATTAAATATCCCAATTTGAAGCTTGGATTTGGTGAATTTTCCTGACATAACCCTTCATCACACATGACAGGTTCAGAGACTGTTTAAAACATAAAAACCTGACAAATTTTTCTGGTTTTGCAGCTTCTTGCTCTGATTAATGGAATAATTTTGGTGATTTTTTAACTCAGTGGACGGTTTTCTCTTTTTAAAGCTGCTTTCTGTCGTCTTATTTTGTTAAATCGTCTGGATTTTGCCTCGATGCTGTAAATTAATCTCACTCAGCTGCTGCAATGATCAGTTTAGGGTGTTTTTATGAGCAGATCGTGTTAAATATCATTTAATTAAGTCGTTCTTTCTAGCAGTTGTTGGTCCTCAGTGATGGAGGAGACTCAGACTGCTTCCTCCTGTTAAAGGCTGAACCCTACCAAAATAAAAGCAGCTTCCTCTCCGTTGCTCCTCGTGTGCGTCTATTTATTCTTTTCCAGTTTGCGCTGCCATCCATCACGTCAGACAAATGTCCCCCGCAGGCCCCCGTATCGACCCCTAAAAGCCCAGAAACCTGAGAGCCGAGGCGGCGGCGCTGGGCTGACCTGGAACCGGCGATCGATGCCTAAACATTTCCCATCATGCCCCGTTTGCTCCGTGCCGCCGGAGGTTCGATGAGCTCAGATCAGCTGGTGTGATCCGTTTCTGTGGGCTGATATCAGGAATCGATCTGCTCCGATTGATCGGTGTGGCTGTGTCAACTCACGTTAACGTTCTTCTCAAACAAAACGTTTCCTGTTGGACGCTCCAGGTTCGAGTTCGTCTCTCAGCTGAGTCGGCGTTTCGTCTCCGTCTGACTCAGGAGCAACACTGGAGCTCAAACTGGCAGAAAGAAGACTTAATTAAATGATAGTTAACTCAATCTGCCCATAAAAACACCCTAAACTGATCATTGCAGCAGCTGAATCAGATTATTTTACAGCATCGAGCCGAAATCCAGCTTGATTTAACAAAATAAGACGACAGAAAGCAGCTTTAAAGAGAGAAAACTGCCCACTGAGTTAAAAAATCACCAAAATTCTACCGTTGATCAGAGCAAGAAACTGCAAAAACAGAAAAATTTGACACGTTTTTATCTTTTAAACTGCCTCTGAACCTGTCATGTGTGATGAACAGTTATGTCAGGAAAATTCACCGAGTTCAAGCTTCAAATCGGGATATTTCATTGAAGCCACTTCATTTCCAGGATCTCTGCTGCTGAAGGAAACACTCTGAGTCTCCTCCATCACTAAGAACCAACACTGAAGCTCAAACTGATGGAAGAAAAGACTTAATTAAATGATATTTAACACGATCTGCTCATGAAAATATACCAAAGTGACCATTGCAGCAGCGGAGTGAGATTATTTTACAGCATCAACAAAATAAGACGACAGAAAGCAGCTTTAAAGGAAAAAACTGTCCGCTGAGTTAAAAAATCCTCAAAATTCTACCATTAATCAGAGCAAGAAATTGCAAAAACAGAAAAATTTGGCAGGTTTTTATCTTTTAAACAGTCTCTGAACCTGTCATGTGTGATGAACGGTCATGTCAGGAAAATTCCCCAAATCCAACCTTCAAATCGTGATATTTGATACCCTAATCCAGATCATTAAACAAAATAAGACGACAGAAAGCAGCTTTAAAGAGAGAAAACTGCCCACTGAGTTAAAAAATCACCAAAATTTTACCATTAATCAGAGCAAGAAACTGTAAAAACAGAAAAATTTGTCAGGTTTTTATCTTTTAATCAGTCTCTGAACCTGTCATGTGTGATTAAGGGTTATGTCAGGAAAATTCACCAAGTTCAAGCTTCAAATCGTGATATTTCATCGAAGCCACTTCATTTCCAGCCTTTAACACAGGGCTGTCAAACTCAAACACACAGAGGGCCGTAATTTAAAAGTTGGACAAAGTCGCGGCCAACATTGATATTTATTGAACATATATAGATATAACTAGCCTTTAAAGCAGCTTCTCCTTGGTTTTATCCACGTTGGCTCCACATACTAGATAAGGCTGGTCTGAATAGCAACAGCTGAGCTCCGGATATTCTGGTCAAGTTACTGACGAACATCCGATTGTTCGGTTCGTACGGCTGCGGTGGCGTCCAGCTTAATACAAGACAACAGGTCTGTCTTCTACACATGTAAACAGATGTTCTGAGGTTGCTATGACTACGGTCAACAGAGGAGAGGCTGTTGACGGGTCCTGTCCTGATTGAGGCGCCAAAACGCCAGCAGAGCATCATGGGATGTGTAGTATTAGTGGTACATGTGCTGTATAATACCGATGGACCAGCTCTAGTCGTCATCTGGTACCTCACGGGTCAAATATAATGGTTTAACAGGATCTCTGCTGCTGCTCCTCCATCATACTTGTCATTACCTCCATCAAGGAGGTCATGTGACGGCCGGCGTTGGTTTGTTTGTTTGTTTGTTTGTGTGCAAAATAACTTGAAAACTCATGGACGGATTTGGATGAATTTTCAGGAAATGTGGTGGACAATTAAATGTGGTTTACTCTAAAAGCCACCAGAGGGCACTCTTGTTTTTGGGGTAACCCCCTCTGACCACATGACATTTTGGGCGACAGACAGCGACAGTGATGGAGTTCTCTTTCCTTCCTGAGCGACATATGCACGGTTGGGCCGGCATTCTTATCTCCGGTTGTCTAAGAAGCTGGGAGGCTGTTAGGAGCTGCCGCGCTAGAGGCCGCGCCTGTTCATTAGGTCGGATGGGGTGAAGGCCGCATTGTTGGTAGGACATTTGAACTGTAGCTAGGAGGTAGGAAAGATGACACAAGAGCACAAAAAACAAACAAACAAACAAAAATAAACGCCCACAGAAACCCAGAGTTCATGTTTGGATATAATTTTACAGATTATCTATTTTAAGACCAGTGAACGATTACAAGTTATAGACATTTCCGTTCTTTATTACTAATAATAAAGTCAAGTGCTGCTAATTTTGATTATTCACAAACAAAAGCTGTGAAAGAAACTCATGCAAATCAGTAGCAGCTGTTGTTACCTCCGCCAAGGAGGTTATGTGACGGCCGGCATTGGTTTGTTTGTTTGTTTGTTTGTTTGTGTGCAAAATAACTGGAAAACTCATCGATGGATTTGGATGAAATGTTCAGGAAATTTGTGAAATGGGACAAATGATGACACTGTGGGACTGATCCGGATCACCATCTGGATCCAGGATGTTTTTTAGTCTAAGTGTAACCGGGTAGACAATTAAATGCGGTTTACTCTAAAAGCCACCAGAGGGCACTCTTGTTTTTGGGGTAACCCCCTCTGACCACATGGCATTTTGGGTCTCCACGTGACAGACAGCGACAGTGACGGAGTTCTCTTTCCTTCCTGAGCGACATACGCACGGTTGGGCCGGCATTCTTATCTCCGGTTGTCTAAGAAGCTGGGAGGCCGTTAGGAGCTGCCGCGCTAGAGGCCGCGCCTGTTCATTAGGTTGGATGGGGTGAAGGCCGCATTGTCGGTAGGACATTTGAACTGTATGTAATTACATTTGTATCTGTAACGTTCCATAGAAAATATGTGAATTGGGAGATTGTGTTGGGGGTGGACTGAAGCTCTTTTGTAGTTTTCTTAACGTCTTGAGTCCTTTTAGCATCGTTTGTTTCAGTTTTTTGTCTTTCCGTGTCATTCTAGTGTCAGTTTTGCATCATTTGCATAATTTTTGCGTCTTTTTGTGTCATTGTTGTGTGTTTTTTTGTCATTTTGGGTCATGTTTGTGTCATTATACCATCCGTTTGTCTATTTTTTGCCTCTTTTTGTGTCTTTTTTACCATTATGTGTCTTTTGTGTCATCTTATTTCAGGGTTTTTCCCTCCTTTGTATTATTCAAGCGTCTTCATCATCATTTGTGCATCTTTTCATGCTGTTTTTGTCCATTAGAGTGTTCTGGTTCCATCGAGGTGAAACACGAACCCCAGTCGTGTTAAACATGACGAGGCCTTTAGCCGAGCTCACTCCCCGGTCAAAACCCTCCGTTCAGACGCCCGTCCTTTATTCAGCCTCTCATTATGTAGCGGTTACGCGGCGTTCTGACGGAAGCCTCCGAGTTCGACGAGTTCTCAGAGAAACAAAGGCTGCTGCTGCGCCCAAACTTTAAAACGGCCTGTCAGCGACGACAAAGAGACGATGACAAAAGCTCGTCGGCCCGCTGGACAAACACGACCCGTCCTCTTTTATCTGTCGGCAGAAACTCCCGCTTTTGTTCGGCGCCTCAAAGCAACCGCGGAGCCTTCGGGTTGCCAGCGAGGCGTTCAGGTACCTGCAGCTCATCACTCAGATCCATGCAGATTAGCCCGGCGCTGACGTCTAATGGAGGCTTTCTTCCTTCCTCCAGCGACCCCCGCCTGGGACCGGCTTGTCAGAGCCGCACAAACCGGCAAAATGCTCCCGGCGGGGCGTCGAGCAGAGTGGGCTTAATTTCATTCCTTTTTTCAAACTCAACAGCAGCAAATTACTGCGTCAACACGTCAGCAGATGGATGTTCAGGACGGAGGGAGGCGGAGGCAGGAGGACGCCGTGTTAGCATCTGAGTTAGCGCTGCCTCCTTTGTGTCGCCTCAGACTCAAGTTTGCACCTCAACCTTCAGTCATTGTTGGCTCTTTGTTTCATTCAAGCACATTTGTGTGTGTTTGGTGTCATTTTATGTTGATTTTGCCTCTTTTTGTGTCGTGTTTGTGTCATTAAAGCAGCTGTTTGTGGTGTTTTTGCCCCTTTTTGTGTGATTTAAGCATCTCTCTTTGTATTTTGTGTCATTTTTGCCTCATTTCATGTCATTTTTGGTCATTTTTACACTGTTTAATGTCCTTTTTGTGTCCTTTTTGCATCATTTTTGCCTCTCTTTGTGTCATTTTTTGTCATCTTTGGTCATTTTTGTGTCTTTTGTGTCATTTTGTGTCATTCTTGGTCATTTTTTACACTGTTTAATGTCCTTTTTGTGTCCTTTTTGCATCATTTTTGTCTCTTTTTGTGTCATTTTTGGTCATTTTTGGTCATTTTTAAATTGTTCTGTGTCCTTTTTGTGTTATTTTTGCCTCTTTTTGAGTCACTGTTGTGTGTTTTTTGTCATTCTGGGTCTTTTGTGTCATGTTTGTGTCATTAAAGCAGCTGTTTGTGGTGGTTTTGCGCCTTTTTGTGTGATTTAAGCTTCTCTCTTTGTATTTTGTGTCATTTTGCATCATTTTTTGCCTCATTTCACGTCATTTTTGGTAATTTTTACACTGTTTAATGTCCTTTTTGTGTTATTTTGTGTCATTTTTGGTAATTTTTACACTGTTTAATGTCCTTTTTGTGTCATTTTTGCATCACTTTTGCCTCTTTTTGTGTCATTTTTTGTCATCTTTGGTCATTTTTGTGTCTTTTGTGTCATTCTTGGTCATTTTACACTGTTTAATGTCCTTTTTGTGTCCTTTTTGCATCATTTTTGTCTCTTTTTGTGTCATTTTTTGTCATTTTTGGTCATTTTTACGTCTTTTGTGTGTTTTTTTTGTCATTTTGGGTCGTGTTTGTGTCATTATACCATCTGTTTGTCTACTTTTTGCCTCTTTTTGTGTCATTTTTGCCTCTTTTTTGCCATTATGTGTCTTTTGTGTCATCTTATTTCAGGGTTTTTGCCTCCTTTGTATTATTTAAGCATCTTCCTGTGTCTTTTGTGTAATCTTATGTAATGTTTACCTCTTTTTGTGTCATTTTTCCATCTTTTGTGTCTTTTAGTGGCAATTTTATGCCATTTTTTCCCTAATTTCGTGTTATTTTGCGCAATTTTTGCAATTTTCTGTGTCATTATTTAATCTTTTTTGTAACTTTTACTTCTTTTTGTCTCATTTGTGTGTCTTTTTGTGATATTTCGTGCCTTTGTGTGGTTCTAAGAGGAGCTAAGGCTGCTGGTAGGACAGAACCAGAGGCGAAGGAGTCGTGAGTTACGCCGAGACGCCGTTAATCCGAGTCACTCATTGATTTATTGTCAAGAGGCTTTTTCGCTCATCCATCATTTTTTCCTTGCTGGAGATAAAAGTTTTCTTCCTGAACAAAATAACGCCAGTAAATCTGTTTAAGCTGGTCAACAAAAGACAAACAAGGAGCAGGAAGAGTTCTGATGGAGTTCTTCCCTGACAGAGTGAAGCATCTGTTCAGGTGAACTCAGTAGTCTCTTTATTATAACCTCGGGTCTGAGAGTCGTGTTGTCTTTGAGGTAAACCATGACAGTGTCTCTGATTTTAAACTTTCCAACAGTCCCTGAACTACTCATCTGTGGACTACAGCTCCATCTTTACAATCAGTCCATATCTGCCAGGAATAAACGGTTCTGATCAACCAGATTCCAAAAAAAGCAACAAGTAAATAAATAAATGAGTAAAAATCAACATGTTCAACATTTGTTACCAACGTTGTGTCCAGAATAACCTGAAACCTGTAAAAAATGACTTAAACAATGTCCAAGATGGCTCATATTGGCATTTTTATATGTCAACATAACGAAAGAATGACACCAAACTTGTCCAGATTCACTCATGTTGACATTTTTACCCGTTAAAACATCAAAAACTGGATCCTTGTCTGGTCAAACTTTCCACACATGAGATTCTACTGATGTTAGAGCCTCTACAGTTGGTGACATGTTGACCAAAGACTGTATTTTAATAGGAAACATGGATCCATCCATTGATATACACTTAGAGGAACTTTTTGGAGACACAATACCATACTAGATTGTCTGGGTCTAAAACTTCTTGACAAAACAACTCAAAACTGGCCTAAAATGACACAAGATTTGTCCAAAATGAATCAAAACTAGTTCTTAACAACTTAAAAATGGCCCCAGATGAAACAAAAATGGTCCAAAGTTATTCAGAAAGTGTCCAACTGTCTGAAATAGCTCAACAAAACAACTCAATATTTGCCAAAACATCGGAAAATTTGTCCAAGATGAGTCAAAACTTGTTCTTAACAACTCAAAAATGGCCCCAAATGAAACAAAACTAACTCAAAACTTTCCTAAAGTGCCAAAAAATGGTCCAAAATGGTTAAAAATGGTTCAGTATGACTCAGAAATGGTCAAAACTGACTGAAAAACTGTCCAAATGACACAAAATTTGTCCAACATGACTCAAAATGTGTCCCAAACAACTCAAAAGTGACCCCAAATGAAACAAAAATGGTCCAAAGTGACTCAAAATTAGTCAAAACTCATTTAAAACCTTCATAAAGTACCAAGAAATGGTCCAAAATGGCTCAGAAATGGTTCAGTATGACTCAAAAATGGTCAAAAGTGACTGTAAAATGCTCCAAATGACACAAAATTAGTCCAAAATATCAAAAACTGGACTCTTGTCTTGTCAAAGTTTCCACACATCAGATTCTACTGATGTTAGAGCCTCTACAGTTGGTGACATGTCGACCAAAACATGGATCCATCCATAGACATACACTTAGAGGAACTTTATGGAGCCTTAATACCAACCTTGATGGAAAATGTTGCACTTTTTTCCATTTTCAAGGACCAATAATACAAACTTTGGCCTCTGTTGGATCCGTTTAATTCTTTATATCTGATGGAAACTATTCTGTCTGTGTCCAAACTGACTTAAAGCCTTTCTAAAGTGTCAAAAAATGACTCAGAAATGGTCAAAAGTGACTGAAAAATAGTCCAAAATGACTCAAAATGTGTCCTAAACAACTCAAAAGTGACCCCAAAATGAAACAAAACTGGTCCAAAGTTATTCAAAATTAGTCAAAACTAACTTAAAACTTTTCTAAAGTGCCTAAAGATGTTTTAAGAATGGGTCAAAAATGGTTCCATATTGCTAAAAAAATGGTCAAAATTGGCTTAAAAATGGTCCAAATGACACAAAATTTGTCCAAAATAGTCAAAAACTGGATCCTTGTCAGGTCAAACTTTACAACACATCAGATTCTACTGATGTTAGAGCCTCTACAGTTGGTGTCATGTTGACTAAAGACTGTATTTTTAGACGTAAACATGGATCCATCCATTTTGGACACTTTCTGAAGACTTTGGACCATTTTTGTTTCATCTGGGGCCATTTTTGAGTTGTTAAGAACAAGTTTGGATTCATTTTGGACAAATTTTGAGTTGTATTGTCAAGTTATTTTAGACTCAGACAATCAAGGCTGGTATTAAGGCTCCATAAAGTTCCTGTAGGTGTATATCTATGGATGGATCCATCCACACTTACAGGAACTTTCTGGGGCTCCAACAGCAGCCTTGATTGAACTTTTTGCACCGTTCTTCCATTTTTAAACACTCGTAGTAACAAATCTGTCCTCTGCTGGAGACGTTCAGTCATTAAATCTGATTAATCTCTTCTCTAAGTTCAAACTTCGTCCAACGTGAATCAGAACTGAAGCAGAAACACTAAAATAATCCATCTCGTCTGCTCTGACTGGACACTGCCTGCAGTTCAACCTCGTGTTTTTGTCCCGTTTCGATCACAGCTGATGGTTTTTCCACTTCCTGGAGGTGTTCAGCCTTTCATAGGTTCCTCAGAGTCTTTTTAATACTGGAGTTTAGTCTCTTCTTGACTCCTGCATGAACAGAACGATTCTGTGGAGTCGGTCCAAAGCTGCAGAGAAAAAACACGTCGCTTCTCCAGATCTGTGCAAGAAAAGCGAAACAGAAAAGCTGTTTGGTGAAGAAAGCATCCCTGACTGATGACGGGCAGGAAGCCGAGACACATCAGGTGTAAATGACTAAATAAATGGAGCCTGAATCCATTTAGCCGCTCCAACATTAGCGTCTCCAGCACCTGTAATATGGAGGAGGCTGGAGGACCTGCATCTCCACACGACCAGGTTCACAGTCTCTAAAGCACCGAGACTTTATTCTACATGTGACGTTTAAAAATTCACCAAAAACAAGCCGTTTGGTCGAAAGAGATTCTGTAAAAATCAAAATATTCTGCACTTTAACGCACAAACAGGAAGCCTCGAGTGGCCGAGCTGTGACCAACAGTCAGGTGGCGGAAATTCAGAGAGTTTTTATCTGCGTACAACAAATACGACATATGTTGGTGTTTTTACAGGTAGAAATGAGAGAAACTGGAACCTTGTCCTGTCAAACATTTCACAAATCAGATTGTAGTGGTGTTAAAGGTGGAAATACCTCATTAAAATTTGCCAAAATGACTCAGAGCTTGTGAAAAACGGTCCAAAATCAAACAAAATACCTTTGAAATTCAATCAAATTCGTTCAAAATTATTTTAAAAATGTCCAAAATGACAGAAAACGTGTCCAGATGGACTCATGTTGATATTTTTACATGTCAAAATAATTTTAAAAAATGGATCCTTGTCTTTCCATACTCACCACATCAGATTCTACCTATGTTAGAACCTCTACAGTTGGTGACATGTTGACCAAAGACTGTATTTATAGTAGAAACATGGATCCATCCATAGATATATACTTACAGGGACTTTATGGAGCCACAACACCAGCCTAGATTGTTTGAGTCTAAAATAGCTTCACGAAACAACTCAAAATCTGTCCAAAATGAATCCAAACTTGTTCTTAGCAACTCAAAAATGGCCCCAGATGAAATAAAAATGGTCCAAAGTCTTTAAAAGTGTCCAAAATGACACAAAACATTGATTTTTACCAGTAAAAACAGCAAAAATTAACCCAAAATGACGCACAGTTGATCCAAACGGACTCAAAACGTGTCCAAAACAACTGAAAAAAGTCCAAAATTACTCAGAGTCCAGATGGACTCATGTTGGTATTTGTACATATTAAAATATCAAAAACTGGATCCTTGTCTGGTCAAACTTTCCACACAACAGATTCTACTGATGTTAGAGCCTCTATAGTTGGTGACATGTTGACTAAAGACCGTATTTATAGTAGAAAATATGGATCCATCCATTTATATATACACTTACAGGAACTTTATGGGGTCACAATAGTCCGAAATTTGTCCTAAACAACTCAAAAATGACCCCAAATGAAACAAAAATGGTCCAACATTATTTAAAATTAGTCAAAAGGATTTAAAAATGGTCCATATACACGTATAGGGACTTTATAGAGCAACAATACCAGCTTTGATTGGAAATGTTGCACTTTTTCCCATTTTCAAGGACCAATAATACAAACTTTGGCCTCTGTTAGATCTGTTTAATTCTTTATATCTGATGGAAACTATTCTGTCTGTGTCCAAACTGACTTAAAGCCTTTCTAAAATGTCGAAAAATGGCTCAAAAATGGTCAAAAGTGACTGAAAATTTGTCCAAAATGACTCAAAATGTGTCCTGAACAACTCAAAAGTGACCCCAAATGAAACAAAAATGGTCCAAAGTTATTCAAAATTAGTCAAAACTAACTTAAAACCTTTCTAAAGTGCTGAAAAATGGTTCAGAATGGTTCAGTTTGACTCAGAAATGGTCAAAAGTGACTGAAAAATTGTCCAAATGACTCCAAACTCGTTGAAACACCTCTTAAACCTCTAAAATGACTAAAACAAACGGCCCAAAGTCGCCTCGGACTGTCCAGATGGAGCTAAACTAGTCTGAAACTTTAAAACTAAAAACTTAAACTAGACTTTTTTCATGTTTAGAGACCAGTAGTTTAAAAAGTGTCCTTTAGAGGAGCCATTTGATTGTTTGAACAGTTTCTGAGTCTTCACCAAGCTTCCTGTCAGCGGTTGTTGTATTTCTGGAGATATCAAACCCTTAGAATGGCTTCTCGGGGGTTTTCTTACATCAAAACAGGCTGTTGGACAGGCTCCTGTCCATCATAGACAATCCACAGCACCCACTGCACAACACCATCTCCAGACAGAGGAGCAGCTTCAGTGACAGACTGCTGTCACTGCCCTGCTCCACTGATAGACTGAGGAAATCATTCCTCCCTCACGCCATGCGGCTCTTCAACACTTCTCGGGGGAGACAATAGAAAGACAATAAACCCTGGACTTGTTGCACACTCACACAAGCACTGAGGCACAGACACACACGCACACATTCTCACACACACACGCACACAAGCACTCATGCACTTTACCACATGCGCACACACATTTATATTTACAGACTGTGATGTGACTCTTAATACCACTCAACGCATGGCTCTCTAGCTTATATTTTTATTTTATTACCATTATTCTAATTCTACTACTTATATTATTTGTACTTTTATTATTATTACTATTCTTTATACTGCAAGCTGCTGGAACTGTGAATTTCTCTTTGAGATGAATAAAGTATCTATCTATCTATCTATCTATCTAAAAACAGAAAAATCAGAGGTTCTGAAAACATAGAAAGCATTTAACAGAGCTCAAATCAAAGATGAGTGACGTCTGAGTGAAGCTGGCGATGGTTTGAGTGTGTTTTTATGGAAACAGGAAGTAGTTTCCTCCTCAGGTCGTCCAATCAGGAAACAGGAAGTAGTTTCCTCCATAGACATATATACGTAGACGCCGCATTGACTGTGGAGGGACGTGCCTAAAGCTCCGCCATCTTGGTACAGGGCTAGCAGAGGGGGGAGTGAATGTAAGTCTATGGAGGTAGGAGGTACTCCACAATCTTAAAGTAGAATTATTCACTGAATTTTCCACCGATTTCCAAACGGTTTGGTTTGTTAAAACGTCACACATGTAGCTTTGACACAGGATGCTTGGATGCTTTTGTTCTATTTATGTCTGCCTGTCCGTCCTCCATGTCTGACGTTTGTAACAAACAATATATGTTGACAACTGATGGATTTATGATCACTTTTATAGTGCAGACATGTCATTCCTCTATAGACGTAATGCACTGTAGGGGCGAGTGGCACTGTACCAAGATGGCCGCCGCGTAGGCACGTCGGCTCCAATCGGCAGCAGCAGTCAACACGGCGTCTACGTATATATGTCTATGGTTTCCTCCACATGTCATCTAATCAGGAAATAGGAAGTAGTTTCCTCCACAGGTCGTCCAATCAGGAAACAGGAAGTAGTTTCCTCCACAGGTCGTCCAATCAGGAAGCAGGAAGTAGTTTCCTCCACAGGTCGTCCAATCAGGAGACAGGGGTGGTTCTGCTGACAGTGGAGGTAAAACTGATGTTGTGTTTGTTTGTCTTCCAGACAACTTCTACAAGGTGGAAGGAGCCAAAGACGCCTTAATCTGTGGGAACAGCAGCGACGCCGGGTGAGTCCAGCTGTGTTTGTGGAGTTTGGCTGCTTGGCTTGTTTGGATCTGCTGGTTCCATGTTCCTCTGCAGGTGTAGCCTCCGACTGGAGACGTCTGTTGTTCTGTCTTTGGTGAAAATGACTGGATGTTGACTGGGCTGCTGTGATTGGTCAGAAGAATGGATGATGTCACTGGTTTGATCCAGTGGTGGTGGTGAAGGTTTGAGTCGTCTTGGTTTTGATCTGGTTTGGACCAAGTCTGGATTCAGTTTGGACAAAATATGGATTGTTTTGGACAGTTTTTGAGTCGTGTTGGACGATTATGGAGTCAGTTCACAAGAGTTGTGAGTTTTTAACCTATTTCAAGTTGTTTTTGACGAATTCTGAAGTATTTTGGACAAATTTTGTGTCGTTTTAGGCAAATTTTGAGTTGTTTTGTCAAGATATTTTAGACTCAGACAATCCAGGCTGTTGTTGTTGCTCCATAAAGTTCCTCTAAGTGTATATCTATGGATGGATCCATATTTCTACTATAAATACAGTCTTTAGTCAACATGTCACCAACTGTAGAGGCTCTAACATCAGTAGAATCTGATGTGTGGAAAGTTTGACCAGACAAGGTTCCAGTTTTTGATATTTCGGACAAATTTTGAGTCATTTTGAACAATTTTCCAGTCAATTTCGACCATTTTTGAATCATACTGAACCATTTTTAACCATTCTGGACCACTTCTTGGCACTTTATGAAGGTTTTAAATGAGTTTTGACTAATTTTGAGTCACTTTGGACCAGTTTTGTTTCATTTGGGGCCATTTTTGAGTTGTTTGGGACACTTTTTGGACTACTGCGGCTTCATAAAGTTCCTGTAAGTGTATAGATATAGATGAATCCATGTTTTAGTCCTCATGTCACCAACTGTAGAGGCTCAAACATGGAGCTCAGAAGAGTTCTGAGTTTTTAACCAATTTTAAGTTGTTTTTGACGAATTCTGAAGCATTTTGGACAAATTTTGAGTTGTTTTGTCAAGATATTTTAGACTCAGACAATCAAAGCTGCTGTTGTGGCTCCATAAAGTTCCTATAAGTGTATATATGTATGGATGGATCCATGTTCCTACTATAAATACAGCCTTTAGTCAACATGTCACCAACTGTAGAGGCTCTAACATCAGTAGAATCTGTTTTGTGGCAACTATGGCAAGATGAGGATCCAGTTTTTGTTATTTTGTGAAAACACTGACTATTTCTGAGCCATTTTGGACCATTTCTTGGTACTTTATGAAGGTTTTAAATGAGTTTTGACTAATTTTGAGTCACTTTGTACCAGCTTTGTTTCATTTGGGGCCATTTTTGAGTTGTTTGGGACACATTTTGAGTCATGTTGGACAAATTTTGTGTCATTTGAACAGTTTTTAAGTGACTTTTGACCATTTTTGAGTCATGCTGAACCATTTTTAACCATTTTGGACCATTTCCTGGCACTTTAGGAAAGTTTGTTTCATTTGAGGCCATTTCTGAGTTGTTCAGAACAAGTTTTGATTCATTTTGGACAAATTTTGTGTCATTTTAGACCAATTTTGAGTTGTTTTGTCAAGATGTTTTAGACTCAGACAACCCAGCCTGGTATTGTGGCTCCATAGAGTTCCTCGGAGTGTGGATGGATCCATGTTTACGTCTAAAATACAGTCTTTAGTCAACATGTCACCAACTGTAGAGGCTCTAACATCAGTAGAATCTGATGTGTGGAAAGTTTGACCAGACAAGGATCCAGTTTTTGTTATTTTGGACAAATTTTGTGTCGTTTTGGACAAATTTTCCGATGTTTTAGGCAAATATTGAGTTGTTTTGTCAAGATATTTTAGAGACTTGAACATTTACTAAAGACTGTGGACCATTATTGTTTAATTTGGGGCCATTTTTGAGTTGTTAAGAACAAGTTTTGATTCATGTCGGACAAATTTTGTGTCATTTGGACCATTTTTCAGTCACTTTTGACCATTTTTGAGTCATACTGAACCATTTTTAACCATTTTGGACCATTTCCTGGCACTTTAGGAAAGTTTTAAGTTAGTTTTGTTTCATTTGGGGCCATTTTTGGGTTGTTAAGAACAAGTTTCGATTCATTTTGGACAAATTTTGTGTCATTTTAGGCCAGTTTTGAGTTGTTTTGTCAAGATATTTTAGACCAAGACAATCCAGGCTGGTATTGAGTCTCTATAAAGTTCCTCTAAATGTACATATAAGTGGATGGATCCATGTTTCCTATTAAAGTACAGTCTTTAGTCAACATGTCACCAACTGTAGAGGCTCTAAAATCAGTAGAATCTGATGTGTGGAAAGTTTGACCAGACAAGGTTCCAGTTTTTGATATTTCGGACAAATTTTGAGTCATTTTGAACAATTTTCCAGTAAATTTTGACCATTTTTGAATCATACTGAACCATTTTTAACCATTCTGGACCATTTCTTGGTACTTTATGAAGGTTTTAAATGAGTTTTGACTAATTTTGAGTCACTTTGGACCAGTTCTGTTTCATTTGGGGTCACTTTTGAGTTGTTTGGGTTCCAGTTTTCGTCCATCTGAGCAGCTTTGAGTCTTTTTAAGAGGGTTTCGATCAGTGTTTGGGTTTTCTCTGCTGGACGGCCGTGCTGGTGTTCTCTCGGCTGTACGTCTTTCCTCCACGTCAGGTGTTTTGTGCAGACGGCTGTGATGTCGTTATCGTAGCGGCAGTGAAACAACAAACCTGTGAAACGAATTAGGAAAGATTCCTGCCTCCTCTCTGGCAGCCGTCCTGCTGGTGGCGCCGAAAACCAGCCCCGGGAATCAGCCGCCATCCATCAGCAAGAGCCTTTATCTAATATCTGCGAGTGACGGACGGCTTCCAGGCTGAGCCTCCTGCAGCTCAGGACGGGAGGTTTAGTCTAGTCAGCAGCAGATCTCAGCCTTCGGTTTCTTCACTCCTTCAGTGTGTTTGAACGACGTGAACGGTGAAGACGGAAACAGATTGAGCTCCGTTTGGTTCACGTCTCACGGCTGGGAGTCCAAACAAACAGCAGCTTGAGTCTTTAGTTCGGCAAATGTTTACCTCGGGAGTCGAGCCGAGAGTGAAGACGGAGGATCTGAACACCAGAGCTGGACCGCTTTCATCTGCTGGTTCTGCTCACGTAGTTGTAAATATATACACTGTAAAACCTATTTTCTTTTTAATTTAACACAGAAACGTCCTTTAATTCCAAACACAGACTGTAAATTTACACTGAAACACATTTTTAAGAATCTAATGTTTAAAATCTGTTGAGTTACCTGTAAAAAGTCTCAAAATTAATAGAGAAAACAAGTCGGTATCGTTAGAAACGGTAGATTAATTCCGTTAAAACATTTGACTATAAAATTGTGCTATTTATTAGTTTATTTAAATGAGAAAATATGTCATAATGCCACTAATATTTACTGTTATTTGTACATTAAGGGTTAAAAATGGTGAATATTTAATAAAAATGTAGTAAAGCAACAGAAGAAAGATTTATTTTATGAGTTTAAAGAACAGGCCTCAAAACAATTATGTAAAACGACTCAGTTTTACTGCATTTAAATACACTAAAAATGAAATTTTATACATTTTGGATGCTATTCCCACAGTTTTTACAGTTTATGAACTTTACGTAATTCCACTGATTATTTTTATGGATGTTTTTTGCAGTGTACACTTATATAAAATGGTTATTTAGCTTTTATGGAGGACAATAGTTTAATAGCAGGTAGATTAATCGATAGACAGATATGATACTGTTTTGTAAATAATGACGCCTCAGAAAGCTGTTCTCTCACACTGTGTTTCTGTAAAATTACAGTTTTCCTGCTTTTAAATCTATTAAAAATCTAATTATTTTACAGATAATTTACAATATTTTTGATGTTCTTTCAGTTTTTGAACTTTACAGTATCCCAGTAATTTTTTTACAGGCCCAAAATCCAGTAAACCTAAATACAATTTTAAAAAACTGGCGGAAAATTCTACATTTTTGATTAGCCGTTAAACTAGCAGACAGGATTAAAGCTGCGAGCAGCGTCGGACGAGTCCTCACTTTGTGCTGTCCAGCAACCAAGACTGGATATCGCCATGTGGTTATTATGAGGGACGGACTTTGATCACGTGTGTGGAGTTTGAGGCCGATCAGAGCATGTACAGGTTAGTCAGACGTCACTTCCTGTTTCATGGTGTCATGGCGAGCATCAGAATAGGGGTGTGGCTGAGCTATCCTTATATGGTCATGTGGCTGTCATGAGGCCTGGACTCTGATCACACCTGGGAAGTTTCAGACCATTTAGAGCATGTACAGGTCAGCTAGACAGCACTTCCTGTTTCACTGATGGCGAAACACCCAAACGCCGCGGGCCACCACGGCCACGCCCTCGTGCGTTAGCAGAACATTTTAATAACTTTTGCTCACCAACACCTGTAGTATAAGCTGGGCAAATTTGAGATCTATTGGAGTTACCCCGTAGGACGAGTTTGCTCTAGAAATTTTGAAAAATTTTGCCGAAATCGCCAAATATCTAACATTAAATTCAAAATGGCCGACTTCCTGTTGCATTGTGGGTATGGGTTCTAGAGGCTTTTTTGTGCGTCTTGTCTTGATACATATGTGCAGCGAATTTCGTAGCTCTAGGTGAAACTAACTGAGTGTAAGCCATTTTTTGAAACTTTCTAGGGGGCGCTGTTGAGTCATTTTTCCATTCACATGTGTAATTCTCCCAGAATGTTAAAATTTTCGCCAGGTCTGTTGGGCGTGCCAAATTAGACGCGTTTTCGAGTACGTTCAGGGCCTCAAAATTGTGATTCAAAAACGCTCCCAGTAATAATAATGATCTCTTGAGTACCAACAGGGTTCTCGTGACCAATAGACGAATAAACTGTTCTCAAGATTTCCCTGTTTTGTTAATTTCCATGTAATATGTAGTAAAATAAGAGAATGAATCATTTAAAATCAGTATTAAATAGAAAGCAGCAGCCTGGTTCCATGTTGTTGCTTCGGTTCTAGTCCTGAACGTGGTTTTAGGAGCTCCAACCCCTGGTGGAGCTCTGCTGGGTTTTATGTCCGCCTCATGTTTGCGTGCATGAATGTTATCTGTCAGGGAGGACGAGGATCCGCTCAGAGCATCACGCTGACTGACAACGCCGTGGCAACGCAGCATCACACCGCTCACGGCGACAGCAGCTAGCCCCCGGCTAAGCTAACGGGCGCGAGCACACAGCTAGCGGGCTAGCAGGGCGCTGGGTCAGGGAGCTAGCGGAGTCGTGGGTCAGTGAAGCCTCGGGAGGACGGAGGCAACGATGGAGGGGGACGGAGATGAATGTGAGAAATAACGATGTGGGAACAGCTGATAGAAACAGAGAACAGCAGAGGGAGAAGAGACTAAACAAAGGTTCTAACTGGAACCAAACATGGTTCCTCGATGCCACAGAAGAACAGTTTCCAGGAAAACTGTCAGCAAGAGGTTCTTTAAAGAAAACCCACCAGAGGGACCACCAGTAACCATGACAACAGGGTTCCTAAATGGTCTGTAGCTGCACCAGGTTCTTAAAGGAGCCGTTTTCCAGATGTCTGTGAAGGTTCTCAGTCGTCCAGGTCGTGGTTCTCCTCAGGGTTTCAGCCGTAGCATCTGGACTGGATGGAGCTGCTCCAAGACGTTTGCTTTGGTCATTTTACATCATTTTGTGTCTCTTTCTGGTAGTTTTGTGTCTCTTTGTTGTTGTTTTGTATCTTTTGTGGTTGTTTTGTGTCTTTTTGTGGTTGTTTTGTGTCTTTTTGTTGTCATTTTGTATCTTTTGTGGTTGTTTTGTGTCTTTTTGTGGTTGTTTTGTGCCTTTTTGTGGTTGTTTTGTGTCTTTTTCTGGTTATTTTGTGTGTTTTTGTTGTCATTTTGTTTCTTTTGTGGTCATTTTGTGTCTTTTTGTGGCTGTTTTGTGTCTTTTTGTGGTTGTTTTGCGTCTTTTTGTTGTCATTTTGCATCTTTTGTGGTTGTTTTGTGTCTTTTTGTGGTTGTTTTGTGTCTTTTTGTTGTCATTTTGTATCTTTTGTGGTTGTTTTGTGCCTTTTTGTGGTTGTTTTGTGTCTTTTTCTGGTTATTTTGTGTCTTTTTCTGGTTGTTTTGTGTCTTTTTGTGGTTATTTTGTGTCTTTTTGTGGTTGTTTTGTGTCTCTTTGTTGTTGTTTTGTATCTTTTGTGGTTGTTTTGTGTCTTTTTGTTGTCATTTTGTATCTTTTGTGGTTGTTTTGTGTCTTTTTGTGGTTGTTTTGTGCCTTTTTGTGCTTGTTTTGTGTCTTTTTCTGGTTATTTTGTGTGTTTTTGTTGTCATTTTGTTTCTTTTGTGGTCATTTTGTGTCTTTTTGTGGCTGTTTTGTGTCTTTTTGTGGTTGTTTTGCGTCTTTTTGTTGTCATTTTGCATCTTTTGTGGTTGTTTTGTGTCTTTTGTGGTTGTTTTGTATCTTTTGTGGTTATTTTGTGTCTTTTTCTGGTTGTTTTGTGTCTTTTTGTTGTCATTTTGTGTCTTTTTGTGGTCATTTTGTGTCTTTTTCTGGTTGTTTTGTGTCTTTTTGTGGTTATTTTGTGTGTTTTTGTGGTCATTTTGTGTCTTTTTCTGGTTATTTTGTGTGTTTTTGTTGTCATTTTGTTTCTTTTTCTGGTTGTTTTGTGTCTTTTTGTGGTTATTTTGTGTCTTTTTGTGGTTGTTTTGTGTCATTTTGTGGTCATTTTGAATCTTTTGTGGTCATTTTGTGTCATTTTGTGGTCATTTTGTGGTCATTTTGTGGTCATTTTGAATATTTTGTGGTCATTTTGTGGTCATTTTGTGGTCATTTTGAATATTTTGTGTCATTTTGTGGTCATTTTGTGGTCATTTTGTGTCTTTTTCTGGTTGTTTTGTCTTTTTGTTGTCATTTTGTGTCTTTTTCTGGTTATTTTGTGTGTTTTTGTTGTCATTTTGTTTCTTTTTCTGGTTGTTTTATGTCTTTTTCTGGTTATTTTGTGTCTTTTGTGGTCATTTTGTGGTCATTTTTTGTCATTTTGTGGTCATTTTGTGTCATTTTGTTGTCATTTTGTGTCTTTTTCTGGTTGTTTTGTCTTTTTGTTGTCATTTTGCATTTGTTGTGGTCATTTTGTGTCTTTTTCTGGTTATTTTGTGTCTTTTTGTGGTCAGTTTGCATCTTTTGTGGTCATTTTGTCTCTTTTTGTGGTCAGTTTGCATCTTTTGTGGTCATTTTGTGTCTTTTTCTGGTTGTTTTGCATCTTTTTGTTCTAATTTTATGTCATCTTGTGTCTGAAACGTCTTTGAGTAACTCAATCAAGTGGACCGTCCTGGTTGTGTTTTGATGACAGGACTTGATTTGTGTCATTTTAACCAGAGAAGTTCAACACTGGTATTCGTGGCGTTTCTGGGTTCCTCTGGTTCGAACACATTCAGAGCAACATGTCGAGGGTTTTCTCTCGCTGTCCTCTGATGACTTCCTGGTGAAGCTGGACGTCCTCTGAGGCTGATGCTGTGTGGATACTCTACAGCTGCTCTGCTTGTGGAAAGGAAAAAGCACCTTAAATGAATTAGCAGCTCTCTTTGCGTGATCCCGATCTTTAAGCCAGACATGTTTGGTTCTGCGAGCAGCAAATGTCATTAGTTTGTATTTTTATCTCCCACCCGGGTGTCCGTTTTCACCCTCGAACGCTCCGCATGAATCAACGCTCGGTGACGTTTGCTGTGCTGGTCTGGACGCTCGGGAAGCTTTTCTCCGGTCGTCAGACTGAGTCAACAGCGTCGAGTTATCAGGATGAGTGAGGGCAGGACGAGAGCGGCGGTGACAGTGATGCTGATCATCGGCCTGTTTGTGCTGAAGTCGCCCGGCTCACGCATGACGCTGATTGGCCGAGCCTGAGGGCAGAGGTCACTGAGCTAACCCGCTGTGACATCCACACTGACGCGCCGCAGCTCCACAACCAGCTGCAGCCACTGAATCACCGGATCTCAGCGTCGGCCGGCGTAGAGCCTCAGCGTAGAGATCAGCATCATCCAGAACCATCAGGCCAGGAGGAGCCAGTCAGACCGAGCCGACGTCCACGAGAAGCTAAAGAACACGGTGAAAGGTGGAGCGTGTTTGGTCAGCATGTCTGGTGTGAACCCGACCAGGACGACCACAGTGGATGCATAGTCCTGACAGTGAAGAACAGAGGAGGGAGTGATGATATGTAGAGGCTTTGATGATGTTTATAGATGCACCGTGAATGTCTGACCACAAAAACATGCTAAACAACAGCAACAACACAAAAAGACACAAAATGACCACAAAAAGATGGAAAATGACTACAAAAAGAGGAAATAACAACAAAAAGGCACAAAAACACCACAAAAAGACACAACATGACAACAAAATGACCACAAAAAGACACAAAATGACTACAAAAACACACATGACCACAAAAAGATGCAAAGCAACCACAAAAAGATGTAAAATGACCATAAAAAGACACAAAATGACCACAAGAAGATGCAAAATGACTACAAAAGAGGAAATAACAACAAAAAGGCACAAAACAACCACAAAAAGACACAACATGACCACAAAAACACACAAAATGATCACAAAAAGATGCAAAATCACCATAAAAAGACGCTAAATGACAACAAAAGGCACAAAACGACACAAAATGACCACAAAATGACCACAAAAAGATACAAAACAACCACAAAAAGATGTCAAACAACCACAAAAAGATGTAAAACAACCACAAAAAGATGTAAAATGACCACAAAAAGATACAAAATGACAACAAAAAGATACAAAATGACAACAAAAACATGCAAAATGACCAGTAAAGATGCAAAATGACAACAAAAGATGCAAAATGACAACAAAAACATGCAAGATGACCATAAAAAGATGCAAAATGTTGTTGTTTTTTAAGGTTTACATGTAAATAAACCATTTTCTTGTTGTTTATTTTATTTTAATTGAACCAAACAGGGTAAATCTGTGGAGTGTTAGTTTAAAGAGGATCTATCATGTGTTAATCCTCTACCTTCATGCATCCAGTCTCTCTGTTTACGTCTGCAGACTGATATCCAGCTGAGATCCAGACCTGCTGATCAGAACCTCGGCGCTCCTTTAATTAGCCTGAAACCTGCTGAGAAACGAGCCGAACGCCACGAATACCTCCCAGGACGGAGGAGGACGTTCCTGCATTCTGCTGACATGCCTGCTTCCTCGTTAGCGATGCTAATTAGCCTCCATGTGACCCGTGAGGTCACGGCGGGCCGGTTCAGCTCGGTGCCGGCGTCGGCCTGTCGGTTCCTCCATCTGAGGCGTGTTCAGACACCAGAGCCAGTCTGACTGTGGAGGGACCAGGATGAAGAAGCTCCTCTTGTTGTCTCTGAGGGTCCAGGATCCTCAGACTCCCTCCTGGAGCAAAGAGAGGAAGAGGAGGAGCCTCAGGATGAAGGTTCCAGTCTGAGCAGAGTTTCAACATGTCGACGGATCATCTCTATGATAAACACAACAAACAGACCTGAACACGGATCTTTAAACCCACCGACAGACGACTGAAGACCAAATATTAACAACTTTAACTTCATGAAAAACCAGTAAAAGTGCTGTTAAAGAACCTTTACGATCTGGCAGCA
Organism: Dascyllus trimaculatus; assembly: GCA_024666655.1. NCBI lineage: Eukaryota > Metazoa > Chordata > Actinopteri > Pomacentridae > Dascyllus > Dascyllus trimaculatus. The sequence goes on from CM045466.1 coordinate 1,849,328, forward strand.
ACAGCTCCAGCAAAAATATAGTAATAATATAATAATAATAATAATAATAATAATAATAATAATAATAATAGAATAGAATAATAATAATAATGATAATAATAATAAAAATGATAATAATAATACAATATGATATATAATAATAATGATATAATATAATATAATGTAACATAATATAATTCAATATAATATAAAATAATAATAATAATAATAATAATAACAACAACAATAATAATATAGTGTAATATAATAATATAATATAGAATATAATAATAATATAATGTAATAATGATAATATAATATGATAAAATATAATATAATGTAATATAATAATAACAAATAATGATAATATAATATAATTTAACATAAAATAATAATAATGTAATATAATAATATAATAGAATGTAATATGATAATAATAATAATAATGAAAGAACAAATAGAAAAATGTTTATAAAATAGTGACGATAACAGCAAATATCTTTCTGCTGATTTAAATCCAGTAAAAAATTATAAAAGAACAAATTATAGTTTGTAAAATCAAATACAGAGATTGGTTTTTAGGATTTTCTAACATTTAATTCTGTTTTCTATGATTTATTCGGTTTTATCTGTAAAATAACACAACATGAAAACACATTACTGTTTATGAAAATACGTTTTCTTTACGTTTAAATGTCAATAAATACTTTAGATATTCTAGGTTTTATCTGTGATTTAGCAAAACAAGGAAAGTCTGGAAAAAACAGTTAAAAATACAAACAATTACAATTATTTTGTATTTAAAAAAAAACAGCAAAATATCTGTAAAATAACGACGTGTTCAGCTGATTTAAATATAAAGTGTAATTTACAGTCGACTGCTTTAAACCCAGAGTTCTGATGCTGGTGGATTCTCAGGTTTTTCAGGTCCAACATGTAAATCCAGACTTTTTTCTCCGTAGTTTTCCTGGATAATCTCTGAAACACCAGGAGGCTGGTTCAAGGTCAGTTAAAGGTTCTTCTTCCCAGTGTTTTATATTAATAACGGGTGAAATCGTCTCTTGAGGAGCCTCAGATCCTCCAGAACCTCGGACCTCTTCCTGGTTCTGGCAGCGGCCGAGTCCAGATGGGACCCATCGGAGCCGTTCTGGGTCACGTAGCGGGGCAGTCTGAGCGGAAACCCGCCTCGGATCCCGACCAGCTCCTGTCTGTGATCTCATAGTTCTGGTCCGGAACCAGGACTCGTGACCAGGGACGGTGAAGCCGAAGCAAGTCCTTCACCCTCGGCTGCCTCCAGGAGGAGCTCAGAGGAGATCCGACGGTGCAGATTAACGTTACATTCATTTATTCACAGTGAAAAAGCTCCTCTTCACCTCCAGGAAGGAACTTTTGGAACATTTGTGCACCATAAGCTCTCAGCAACTCACTGCTCTGTTATCAGTTTTAGTCTGTTTTGTTAAAAATCATAGAAAAATGTATTAATTTAAAGATGAACTGTAAAAAAACATGACAAAAATACCCAAAACAAGCCAAACTGTAAATACTAACATCAAAAATCTGCAGTTTTCACAGTAGTTCTCTGTAAAATTTCACAGAACACTACTTGAAACCTTGAATCAACACCTCATAGGAAGAAAACATGGCGGCTCTGCTTGAGAGTCGCCATGTTTTCAGGTTGAACCTCCAGAGCAGCCCTGACCTGCTGACTGAGGATCTGCTGCCGCCTCGTTTTCTAAACCCGTGTTCGGTTTTGGGGATGATTTGTTGACCAGGACCTCCAGACACATTAAAGCCGCTGCATTAGATGATGCATTAAAACTCATTACGTCGCTGCTTAATTCTTAATGCAGTCGAGCTTCTTACAAACCATCTGCACTTCAAAACAAACGTTCAGGCTCCACACAAACAAAACTTCTAAAGAAACTATGTTGAAAAAACAAACTGCACTGAAAATATGGAATTTTATTGTTGAACCTTATAAAATAAGTTACGGTTCATACATATGCATTTGCTAATGTTGGAGTGTTGCGTTGGGTCTCGATTAGCTAAAATTGCTAACAGAGTGTTGCATTGGGCGTCAAACGCCTGCATTCTCCACCAACAAAATTGCTAACGTTGCTAACAGAGTGTCGCGTTGTTCATCGATCGCCTGCTTTCTCCACCGACAACACAAATGTAAATTAGCTGACGTTGCTAACGGAGTGTCGCGTTGGGCCTCGATCGCCCACAGTCCCCACCAACAACAAAAACAAACATACATTTACTAACTTTGCAAATGGAGTGTTGTGTTGGGCCTCGACCGCCCGCATTCTCCACCAACAACTTAAACATAAATTAGTTGATGTTGCTAACGGAGTTTTGCGTTGGGCCTCGATTTGCAAACGTTGGTAGCGGAATGTTGCGTTGGGCCTCGATTGCCCGCTTTCTCCACCAACAACACAAACATACATTTGCTAACGTTGCTAACGGAGTGTTGCGTTGGGCCTTTATTTGCGGATGTTGCTAACGGAGTGTAGCATTGGGCTTCAATCGCCCGTGTTCTCCACCAGCAACACAAATGTACATTAGCTAACATTGCTAATGGAATGTCACATTTGCGTCGATCGCCTGCATTCTCTACCAACAAAATTGCTAACTTTGCTAACGGAGTTTTGCACTGGGCCTCAATCACCTGCATTCTCGACCAACAACACAAACATACATTTGCTAACATTGCTATCAGAGTGTCACGTTTGGCCTCGATTTGCTAACGTTGCTAACAGAGTGTTGTGTTGGGTCTTGATCGCCCACATTCTCCACCAACAACACAAACATGCATTGGCTAACGTTGCTAACAGAGTGTAGCGTTGGGCTTCAATTGCCATCATTCTCCACCAACAACACAAACATGCATTGGCTAACGTTGCTAACAGAGTGTAGCATTGGGCTTCAACTGCCGTCATTCTCCACCAACAGCGTAAATGCACTTTTGCTAACGTTGCTAACGGAGTGTCTCATTGGGCCTCGATTCCCCCACATTCTCCACTGACAACACAAATGTACATTAGCTAACATTGCTAACAGAGTGTAGCGTTGGGCTTCAATTGCCATCATTCTCCACCAACAACGTAAATGCACTTTTGCTAACGTTGCTAATGGAGTGTAGCGTTGGGCCTCGATCCCCCACATTCTCCACCGACAACACAAATGTACATTAGCTAACGTTGCTAACAGAGTGTAGCATTGGGCTTCAACTGCCGTCATTCTCCACCAACAGCGTAAATGCACTTTTGCTAACGTTGCTAATGGAGTGTAGCGTTGGGCCTCGATGCCCCACATTCTCCACCGACAACACAAATGTACATTAGCTAACGTTGCTAATGGAGTGTAGCATTGGGCTTCAATTGCCGTCATTCTCCACCAACAACGTAAATGCACTTTTGCTAACGTTGCTAACGGAGTGTCTCATTGGGCCTCGATTCCCCCACATTCTCCACCGACAACACAAATGTACATTAGCTAACATTGCTAACAGAGTGTAGCGTTGGGCTTCAATTGCCATCATTCTCCGCCAACAACGTAAATGCACTTTTGCTAACGTTGCTAACGGAGTGTAGCGTTGGGCTTCACTTGCCGGCATTCTCCACCAGCAACGCAAATGCACTTTTGCTAACATTGCTAATGAAGTGTAGCGTTGGGCCTCGATCCCCCACATTCTCCACCGACAACACAAATTTGCATTAGCTAACGTAGCTAACGTTGCTAACGGAGTGTAGCGTTGGGCTTCAATTGTCATCATTCTCCACCAACAGCGTAAATGCACTTTTGCTGACGCTGCTAACGGAGTGTCTCATTGGGCCTCGATTCCCCCACATTCTCCACTGACAACACAAATGTACATTAGCTAACATTGCTAACAGAGTGTAGCGTTGGGCTTCAATTGTCATCATTCTCCACCAACAGCGTAAATGCACTTTTGCTGACGCTGCTAACGGAGTGTCTCGTTGGGCCTCGATCCCCCACATTCTCCACTAGCAGCACAACAACAGCGGCGAGAAGCTGTTTTCTCATCAGAGCCGGAAGACAGCTCAAACTGTTTTTATTTGCCCCGCGGAGCGACGAGGAAACAAAGAGCGAGTCGGGGAGGTGGAGGTTTAATCATCAGTGACCCAGCTTCTGTCACCGCGGCAGTTAGCGAGAAATATGGCCTGACCCCAGTCTGAGGAAAGAGCTGCTGAGGGGGTTGATTTTCCTGGAATACGCTGCGTCACATCGCTGATATTCATCATTCCATTAGCCCGCCGTTCGCCGCTTGTGGTCGCCATGCCGACTGTGTGCGCGCGCTCCATTAAATTAGCTTCATTTGTGCTCGTAGCGATGCTTTTCCAGCCGCACGCTCGTTGGTCGGCGTTTGCAGGGTTCTCTGCTGAAGGAGGGCCGCCATGTTGGTGCAGATCCAGCGGTTTGACTTTAAACGTGTGTGTGTGTGTGTGTGTGTGTGTGTGTGTGCACGTGCCATAAAGCTCTCAGCTCCATCCGTCTCTGTTATAAATGGTTAAAACATTATGTTAAAAGCTACACTGATCAATAACTCAACTACGGTATTGAAAACATTTTTCAAAATGGAGGTTGATTTTGTCTGAGTGCATGTGTGTGTTTTGTGTGTGTGTGTGTGTGTGTTTTGTGTTTTGTGTGTGTGTGTTTTATGTGTGTGTGTGTGTGTGTTGGGGGTGTGTTCAGTGTGAGTTACGAGCTCTCCAGGAGGCTGTGAATGTGACATCTGTCCAATATTTAGCCAAAGACACAAAAGAGGCTTCTACCACCTAAACGCTGGTCCACAGGGAGATAAGTGTGTGTGTGTGTGTGTGTGTGTGTTGATTGATAACAGTACTTTTAGCTATTTTTCTCAGTGTGAGCAAAAACAGCTTAGGAGAATCCCTGCGTTTGTTTGAGCAGGTGTATATAAAGTAAATAAACCCTTGTTGTTACTTCCCCTACTGCTAAAGTAAATTAAAAATAAATTAAATAAATGTAAAATAATGCTAACATTAAATAAAATATATGTATATGTAATTAATAATGAAGTGAATAAAGTCTTATTATTACTTTCTCTACTGCTGAAGTTAAAAAAAGGTAAAATGTTATAAACAATTAAATAAAATGAAATTAATAAAAAATAAAAAGGTAAATAAAAAGTTAAATAATAATAGAATAAAATTAAATAAATATGAATAAAAATTAATAATAAAGTGAATTAATTATTACTGTTATTTCCCCTGTTTGCTGAAGCAAATAAATAGGTAAAATAATAATAAACAATTAAATAAAATGAAAGTAAATGAAAAGTAAAATAATGACAAATTAAATATATAAAATAAAGTATTATAATTAGTAGTATAATTACTGCTGCTAAACTAAGTAAAGAGTAAATAAGAAAGTAAAATAATAATAAAAATAATAATAAAATACAATTAAATGAATAAAAATGATTATAAAGTAGATGAACTCCCTTTATTATTATTATTACTGTTAAAGTAAATAAAAGGTAAAATAATACTAAAATTAAATGGAATATAAATATAAATAAAAATGATAATAAAGTGAATAAACTTATTTTTACTTCCTCTGCTGCAAAACCAAATAAAAAGTAAATAAAAAGGTAAAATAATAGTTAAAAATTAAATGGAACGACATAAATAAAGAATAAAAAATAAATAAAAAGTCAAATAATAATAAATTGAATGTTTAACTAACTTTAATTATTACTGCTGTTTAAGTAAAGAATAACTAAAAAAGTAAAATAGTAATAATAATAATAATAAAATACAATTAAATAAATAGAAATTGTGATAAAATAGTCAAACTCTTATTGTACTACTTCTACTGTTAAAGTAAATAAACAGTAAAATATATTTTTAAAATATTAAAATTAAATAAACAAAAATTACAAAATAGAGTAAATAAACTTATTATTACTACTGATAAAATACATAAATGGTAAAATAATTCTAGTTGTATTACTTCTTCATGTTGTTCTGTTTCTATAGAGGTGCATGACTTTATATTGCAGTGAAAAATTAACAAACAGTGAGGAAAAACAACCAGAGACTGCTGCTCAGAGTTCACAGGGTTGATTCCTTTCTGTCGTCCTCGCTGTGAAACTCTCCGTTCGTCTGCTTCGCGTCGACACGTGGACAGTTTCCGTATTAATCTGGTGGCAGAAAGGCAGAGGAGGGTGAATAAGCTGGATCGAATTAAAAGTCAGTTCTAAGAACAGCCCACACTGGAAGGATGAAATGAACTTTATTGATCCCCGAGGGGAGAATTAGGTCACAAACAGCGAGCTGTGGGCTGAAGGAACAAGGAGAGACGGCGTCGCACAACATTAATTAAAATAAAATATGATCTGCTGGATGGAAACTGACTCACAGCTGCCTCACGCCCTGCTGTTTCCTCGCTAGAAGTGACCGATGCTGAGCGCAGACGCGACACCTGAACGCACCGGTCGACCTCCTCCTGCAGCTCAGAGCAGAAAACACCCACCACGATGTCCCAGTGCATCATGGGTAGCCACGGGAGGAGGAGGAGGAAGTCTGAGCGGCTGTCTGGTTCTCACCCTCAGATGATTTAATTCACACGAACAAACCTGAGACCTGAGATCCCAACTTTAAACGTGATTCTTAGACCGAGAAGTTCCTGTTTCTGCAGGAGGCTAAAGAATGGACAATAATTCTACAGTAGAATGTTTCCAGTCAGAGTAGAATTAGAATATTTTACTGTTTTAAAACCAGCATCGATCATCATGTTACAGATGTATGGATTATTTCAAGGATTAAAAAAATACTAAATCTCTTTATAAAATGTTTTTTACCTCCGGAGGTTCTGTTTTTGCTGGCGTTGGTTTGTTTGTATTCAAAATAACTCAAAAACTCATGGACGAATTTGGATGAAATGTTCAGAAAATGTGTGAAATGGGACAAGGAACAAATGATGACATTTTGGGACTGATCCGGATCACCGTCTGGATCCAGGATTTATTTTAATCTAACTGTAACCAGGTGGAAAATTAAATGCGGTTTACTCTAAAAGCCACCAGAGGGCACTCTTGTTTTCGGGGTAACCCCCTCTGACCACATGACATTTTGGGTCTCCACGCGACAGACAGCGACAGTGACGGAGTTCTCTTTCCTTCCTGAGCTACATACGCACGGTTGGGCCGGCATTCTTATCTCCGGTTGTCTAAGAAGCTGGGAGGCTGTTAGGAGCTGCCGCGCTAGAGGCCGCGCCTGTTCATTAGGTCGGATGGGGTGAAGGCCGCATTGTTGGTAGGACATTTGAACTGTCTGTAGTTACATTAGTATCTGTAACGTTCCATACAAAATATGTGAATTGGGAGATTGTGTTGGGGGTGGACTGAAGCTCCTTGGAGGAGGTATGAGCTCTCTGAGGGATTTTCTAGTTTTACATATTTTCTGTTTGTTAAATCGCCGTACACAAAAGAAGTATGAATTTACATGTTTACTAAGGGTGGGACAAAACATCGATGAATTGAATTGATGAATTGAAGCATGGTGGTGGCAGCATCATGACGTGAAGCACAGTGGTGGCAGCATCATGATGTGAAGCATGGTGGTGGCAGCATCATGATGTGAAGCATGGTGGTGGCAGCATCATGATGTGAAGCACGGTGGTGGCAGCATCATGACGTGAAGCATGGTGGTGGCAGCATCATGGCGTGAAGCATGGTGGTGGCAGCATCATGGCGTGAAGCATGGTGGTGGCAGCATCATGACGTGAAGCATGGTGGTGGCAGCATCATGACGTGAAGCATGGTGGTGGCAGCATCATGATGTGAAGCATGGTGGTGGCAGCATCATGACGTGAAGCATGGTGGTGGCAGCATCATGACGTGAAGCATGGCGGTGGCAGCATCATGACGTGAAGCATGGTGGCAGCATCATGATGTGAAGCACGGTGGTGGCAGCATCATGACGTGAAGCATGGTGGTGGCAGCATCATGATGTGAAGCACGGTGGTGGCAGCATCATGATGTGAAGCACGGTGGTGGCAGCATCATGACGTGAAGCACGGTGGTGGCAGCATCATGACGTGAAGCACGGTGGTGGCAGCATCATGGTGTGAAGCACGGTGGTGGCAGCATCATGATGTGAAGCACGGTTGTGGCAGCATCATGGTGTGAAGCACGGTGGTGGCAGCATCATGACGTGAAGCATGGTGGTGGCAGCATCATGACGTGAAGCACGGTGGTGGCAGCATCATGACGTGAAGCACGGTGGTGGCAGCATCATGTGGGGATGCTTCCTGGCAGGCCTTTGTTTCAAGCCAGACAGTTTTCTAGGGACCAATCATCGCGCTACATGACCAGTCCATGGTGCTAAAAAGGCTGCAAAAAATAATTCTGTTCCTTCACTTCCTGTTAAGAACCTAATTAAACTCCTGTCCCGTCCCTTGTTGTGTATTTAGAGCTAATATTGAGTGAAATGATGGAGTCGTCTGAAGGATGAGTGAGTCCACCTGGGAGGCTGAGGAAGACGTGGTCTCAGGGAAATGAATATTTATGGGCAGGTAGCTTTATTGACCTGGACTCAGTCGACTCTGTTGACATGTGGGAGCAGCTGGTCGCCAGACTGATCGATATGTTTCAGGCTGACCGACGAACAGACGGATGGACGGCAGCAGAGGAGAATGAAGGACTGTAGTGAAGCTGGAATTATAGCCTGGACAGGTGTCACCTCAGAGACAGGAAGCAGTGGTCAGAGTCTTTAGAGTTCACCTGTTGTTTGCTTCGGCTCATCGTCTGGATGGAAACTGATCTTCTCCAGGTCTTAGTTCTCCATCAGACTCCATCAGGTTGTCCTCCAGGACTTCTCTAGACTCTGCTGCCTTCATTTACCCTCTACCTTTACAAGACTTCCAGGACCTGCTGCTGAGGAACATCCCCACATCATGATGCTGCCACCTCCATGCTTTATTATGGGGAGAATGTGTGTTTGTGGTGATGTTCAGGGTTTGGTGTCCAACAAACATAGCGTCTAGTCTGATGGTCTAAAACCTCCATCCTGGTCTCCTCAGACCAAAGAACCTTCTTCAGGTGACTTCAGAGTCTCCACATGTCTTCTGGTGACTCTAGTCCAGATTTAATCTGAGCTTTTTCCAACAGAGTCTTTCTCTTTGTCTCCATGAAGCTTTGACTTTGACTCCTTCTTCTAACTCCTTCAGAGGAGTCATAGGAGTCTTGGTGTCCTCCCTCACTAGTCTCCTTCTTCTATCTCCTTCAGAGGAGTCATAGGAGTCTTGGTGTCCTCCCTCACTAGTCTCCTTCTTCTAACTCCTTCAGAGGAGTCATAGGAGTCTTGGTGGCCTCCCTCACTAGTCTCCTTCTTCTAACTCCTTCAGAGGAGTCATAGGAGTCTTGGTGTCCTCCCTCACTAGTCTCCTTCTTCTAACTCCTTCAGAGGAGTCATAGGAGTCTTGGTGTCCTCCCTCACTAGTCTCCTTCTT
>CM045466.1:1858907-1952772 GCA_024666655.1 Dascyllus trimaculatus
CTACAACTACTACTACTAATACTACTACCACTACTACTACTACTACTACTACCACTACTACTACTGCTACTACTACTACCACTACTACTACTAATACTACTACCACTACTACTACTACTACTACTACTACTACTACTACTGCTACTACTACTGCTACGACTGCTACAACTACTACTACTAATACTACTACCACTACTACTACTGCTACTACTACTACCACTACTACCACTACTACTACTACTAATACTACTGCTACTACTACTACCACTACTACCACTACTACTACTACTAATACTACTACCACTACTACTACTACTACTGCTACGACTGCTACAACTACTACTACTACTACTACTACCACTACTACTACTACTACTACTACTACTGCTACGACTGCTACAACTACTACTACTAATACTACTACCACTACTACTACTACTACTACAAGACTAAAATATTGTTGATGTAAACATAGTATTTATACTTTTAGGGTTGTTAATAAGCTGTAGAAGGACCAGTTCTTTGGGATTAAAGTCATCCTGCTCTAATATGTTGAGTTTTATTGTGAAGGTCTGTTGATTGGGATGGACAGGCTTTTATTGTGTCCATCCGTCCTCCTCCTCAGGTACACCTTCACAGGTATCTACACCTTCGAGTCGCTCATCAAGATCCTGGCCAGAGGCTTCTGTGTGGGACCCTTCACCTTCCTGAGGGACCCGTGGAACTGGCTGGACTTCAGCGTCATCGTCATGGCGTGAGTCTCCAACACGCACATACATGTAGACGTAGACCACGTCTATCAGGACCGTCTGGAGCCACTGAAACCAGAGACCAGTCTAAGAACCCGTGGACTGGTCCCCCCAAAGTCCTGACTTAGACCCTCAAGAACCTGTGGACACAAGTTCTTGATGGTCTAAGTCAGGACTTTAAGGGGGACCAGTCTAAAACCTTCATTGATGGAACCTTTCCTTTACCACTTTGATGTGTTTGGGCTCATTGTAAACATGATGCCGCCGCCTCCATGCTTGATGGTAGGTCTGGTGTTCCTGCGGCTAAAGCAAAGTCCAAGACCCGTCCAAGACCGTCTGAAACCAGTCCTAAAACAGCCCCCAATTTCGTCAACATTTAGTCAACATTTAGCCCAGTTTGGTCCATGTTTAGTCCAGTTTGGTTTACTCCAGTTTGGTCCATGTTTAGTCCAGTTTAGTCAACATTTATTCCAGTTTGGCCCATGTTTAGTCCAGTTTGGTCCATGTTTAGTCCAGTTTGGTCCATGTTTAGTCCGGTTTTGTCCACATTTATTCCAGTTTGGCCCATGTTTAGTCCAGTTTGGCCCATGTTTAGTCCAGTTTGGTCCATGTTTAGTCCAGTTTTGTCCACATTTAGTCCAGTTTAGTCAACATTTAGTCTAGTTTGGTCCACGTTTAGTCCAGTTTGGCCCATGTTTAGTCCAGTTTTGTCCACATTTAGTCCAGTTTGGTCCATGTTTAGTCCAGTTTAGTCAACATTTATTCCAGTTTGGCCCATGTTTAGTCCAGTTTGGTCCATGTTTAGTCCAGTTTGGTCCATGTTTAGTCCAGTTTTGTCCACATTTAGTCCAGTTTGGTCCATGTTTAGTCCAGTTTAGTCAACATTTATTCCAGTTTGGCCCATGTTTAGTCCAGTTTGGTCCATGTTTAGTCCAGTTTGGTCCATGTTTAGTCCAGTTTTGTCCACATTTAGTCCAGTTTGGCCCATGTTTAGTCCAGTTTGGCCCATGTTTAGCCCAGTTTGGTCCATGTTTAGTCCAGTTTTGTCCACATTTAGTCCAGTTTAGTCAACATTTATTCCAGTTTGGCCCATGTTTAGTCCAGTTTGGCCCATGTTTAGCCCAGTTTGGTCCAAGTTTAGTCCAGTTTTGTCCACATTTAGTCCAGTTTAGTCAACATTTAGTCTAGTTTGGTCCACGTTTAGTCTAGTTTGGTCCATGTTTAGTCCAGTTTTGTCCACATTTAGTCCAGTTTTGTCCACATTTAGTCTAGTTTGGTCCATGTTTAGTCCAGTTTGGTCCATGTTTAGTCCAGCATTTATTCTACAGTAGATCTGTCCCTGGTTTAGGACTGGTTTCAGATCACCTTGGGGGGTGTCTTGGACTTTTTTTTAGTAGTATTTTCGTTTGGTTTTGGTCCTGATTTTGCCCTGGTGTTCGACTTTTTTAGGACTGGTCCCCCCAGAGTCCTGACTTAGACCCACCAAGAACTTGTGTCCACAGGTTCTTGGTGGGTCTAAGTCAGGACTTTGGGGGGACCAGTCCACGGGTTCTTTAGACCGGTCTCCTCAAAGCCAGACGAGGAGTTTAGTCGAACTGTTGAATGTGAAAAGACAACAACATGGAGCCGGAGGGTGAAACTGGAATAAGGAGCAGATCAATCGATAAAACCTGGATGTGGAGCGGTTCGGATATTTCAGAAAGCCTCCTGCAGGCTCCAGTAAAGGTCGCGGTGATTCTGCTGTTGAAATGATGGCTGAGGAGGAGGAGGAGGAGGAAGAGGAGGAGGCCGGGAGCTGCAGAGCGGCGAGCATGACGCCTCTCCGTTGTTGTTCTGATGGGATTAAAGAGGAAGGCCGTCCGTTAAAGCCGCTCGCTGCTCGTGCTCCGACACGAACGGTGGGGGAAAAATTCTGCCTCCGAGTCGGTTTCCAAAGCCGGTGTGTGCAGCGTCAGGGGAAGCTGGGCCCTCATTGTGTGTCACTTATGCACCGGTTAAGTCTAAGCCCGGCCAGGCGGGGGAAACTTTACCGCTGCTCCACGGCATTCCGCAGAAAACTTCAAAGTAAAGTTCGGGAGCGGTGATGTAACACGACAAAACGGATCACCCAGAACGAGCGTAAATAAATAAATAAATGAGACGTCCAGAAGACTGAATGCTGCTCACGACACGCGGGATCCAGCGTCGGGTATTAAAGTCTGACGACGTGACATCAGGCGCTACGTTCTGAGCTTTTACTTGTAATGAAGTCTTTTATGATGGAAGTCCGGCTTTTGCTCGAGTTAATCATCAAACAGCTGCTTCTAGCAAACTCCTCTCAGCCCTCTAAACCCCAGAACCCACCAGTGGCTTCTGCGAACGTGTCGTCTCCACTGTTCATCAGACAGAAACGCCGCATCGTCACGTTCTCAGCTTTCCGACGGTCCCTGAACGCCTCGCTGGCGACACGTGGCTCCAACCCAAAACAGATCACTGTATTCGATTAAAAATTCGCCAAAAATAAACCGCTTGCTCTGACTGGATTCGGTAAAAAACAAAAAATTCTGGGATGATCGACGCAACTGGGAAGCCGTGAGTGACTCAGCTGAGACCAACGGCCATGAGACAAAAAATCAGAGGACTTTCAGCTGAACTGCAGGCAGTGTTTACACACATCGTGTATGACGATAAAATACTAATTTAAACATTAAATCGTGCAAATGAGCATAAAAAGATGCAAAATGAGCTCAAAGAGATGGAAAATGAGCATGAAAAGATGCAAAATAAGCATAAAAAGATGCAAAATGAGCACAAAAGATGCAAATTATGCACAAAAGATGCAAAATGAGCACGAAAGATGCAAATTATGCACAAAAGGTACAAAATATGCTCAGAAAGATGCAAAATGACCACAAAAGATGCAAAATAAAAATTAAAAAAAGCAAAATGACCAATAAAAGATGCAAAATGAAGACAAAAAGATGCAAAATGAGCACATAAAGATGCAAAATGAGCTTAAAAAGATGCAAAATGACAACAAAAATATGCAAAATGGGCAGAAAAGATGCTAAATAAGCATAAAAAGATGGTAAATGAGCAGAATAGGATGCTAAATGAGCACAAAAAGATGCTAAATGAGCACAAAAAGATGCTAAATGAGCTTAAAAAGATGCAAAATAAGCACAAAAAGATGCAAAATGACAACAAAAAGATGCAAACTAAAAATTAAAAAAAGCAAAATGACCAATAAAAGATGCAAAATAAGCAGAAAAGATGCAAAATGAGCACAAAAAGATGCAAAAGTACAACAAAAAGATGCAAAATTACCACAAAAAGGCACAAAAAAACCACAAGATACAAAATGAGCATGAAAAGATGCCAGATGATCTTTCTGTGTAATTCATGGGTTTTTTTTGTTATTTGAGCCACTTTTTAACGTATTTTCTTGTTGTTTTTACATCTTCTGCTGTACATTTCGCGTGTCGTCCTGTCAGTCTCGTCTCGTCTTCATCGTTCCTGCATCCTTGTGCTTCGTCTCCAACCAGCAGCCAACATGTGAACCAGTGAGTGATCCGGTGGATTGAAACTGGGCAGCAGGTTTCTCAGTGACACAGTTTTCAGATCCCAGGTTTAAAAAGCAGCGACTTCCTGAACCGAGCTCGTAAATCACCTCCAGTCCATCAGCCGGGGCCTGGAAAAGCCTCTTAGCGCCGTCGATGACGAACACTCTGCCGCCGTTTGGTCCCGCGACCCGTCCGCGCCGCTAATTGACTGACTGATGGAAAATGGCTGCTTGGGTTTGGTTAGCGATCAGGTGGCGATCAATCAGCGGCGGCCCGCAGGAGGGAATGAACCGATCGGATCAATACTCGACCCCGAGGCTCGGCTCGGAGGTTAGCGGGCGGCGTAACGGCGAAGGTGAACCGGGACGTCTGCAGTTACATAAGTGGAGGCCTGGCAGCAGAAATGGCTTCAGTGGAAGGACGAATGTCCCATTAGAGCAGAGAAACCCGACCGCTGCAGCTTCAGGCCCAGTCAGAGCAGAGCAGAGCAGCCGGTCGTCCCTCATCTATAAGACTAAAAACTAATCTGGTTTCCTCAAAATCAAGACTGCATTTTTAGAAGCTGTGTGGTTAAAAAAACATAAGGCTTCAGATTTTTTAAACCAGATTTTTTTCTGTATTTTTGGTGTAAAATATCAATAAAATGACATAATTAGATCGTAGATTTACATGTTGAATGTAAAATAACTTGGAAATAAAGTGAATTAAATCAAAAAAGAAAATTTATGTATTTTTACATAAAAGACTGTTATATTTTTAAAATGTAAAAAAATTATAAAATATTGCATTGACAAAATAAAATAATGCAGCTATTATTAAAATACATAATAAAATAACATATTTTTAAAATAAAACCAGTTGCATTTTTTTATTTGCAGGGTAAAAAATAAAAGATGTGAAATTTTCCGAATTTTACAAAATATTTTCTGTATTTTTGATGTAAAATATTAGTAAAATGACATGATTAGTGATTTACATGTTGAATGTAAAATAACTTGAAAATAAAATGAATTAATTAAAAAAAACAAAACTTGCGTATTTTTACTTAAAAGACTGTTTTATTTTTAAAATGTAAAAAATAATAAAATATTGTATTGATAAAATAAGGTAAGCCAGCTGTTATTAAAATACATAATAAATATTATATTTTTAAATAAATAAGCTGCATTTTTCTGATTTGCAAAGTAAAAAACTAAATATCTGAAATTTTACAGAATTCTAAAAAATATTTTCTGTATTTTTGATGTAAAATATCAGTAAAATAGTGATTTACATGTCAAACGTAAAATAACTAGAAAATAAAATGAATTAAATCAAAAAAGAAATTGTTGTATTTTAACATAGAAGACTATTATATTTTAAAATAAGCTGTGATATTTTGATTTGCAAGATAAAAATCAAAGAATTTTAACAGAATTTATCAGATTTATTTTTAAGTATTTTCATTGTAAAATATTAATAAAGCGACATAAATAAACAGCAGATGTCTAAAGTGAAATAAGTTGATAATAAAACGTCATTTTAAAAAAGAAAATCCATATATTCAACAATTGTTTTGACTAAAAATAAACCCCCACAAACATTTCAGATGTTTTTCAGTATTTTATCATGTCAGTGACGTTACATAAATAAATAATTATGCACTTTTTAAAAAAATATATTTAACATAAAAACACTAAAGAAAAGGCACCCATTTAAAAAAAACGCTCTCATGTCCATTTAAGGCTTTGTTTTAATGAGCGGCACAGTGAGAAACTGTATTTAATATAAATTTCTTACATTATTTTTTTATTTTTTTTCATATTTCTGAAACACATAAATGCATCATCGACTCCCTCAGACGATGTTTTTACACGTGGAACAGAAAAAAAGCTGAAAATCTGCAGCGTTTAAAAATAAAATCCTTCATCGTTGTTGTTTAAAAACAGGGTCGGACATGTTTTATTATCCAGACATGATGTTTCCTCTGATTAACACCAAGAACCTCGTGTGGCGTTCAGGGTACAGATGAAGTGAAGCTGCCGGGGATCGATTCCTTCATTAATTATCCACAGACAGGATTAAATCAGGAGGAAGTAAAGCTCAGATTTATTAAACATATATAACATATTAAACAATCCCCACATTGCCACCATTCACCAGAACAAGAACCTTCAGAGGAGAATTCAGTTCTCATCTTTCCTACAGTCCCTGAACTAATCATCCGAATCGTTTATTCTAAATGTCTCCTTCAAAAACTCGCCAAAAATAAATCATTACAGCGAAACAAATTTAATAAAAAGGACAAAATTCTACATTTGTCTGAGCAGATATGAAGCTTTGAGTGACTCCAGCTGGATTTAAATCTAATTTTTGAAAAACATTTTTATATTCAAGTCATAATGATAATAATAATAATAATAACAACGACAATAATAATAATAATAATAATAATAATAATAATAATAATAATAATAATAATAATAATGATAATACATTTCAATTGTATATAAGAAAAGCCAAATAAATTAATTAATTATTTAGTTAATTGACAGTAGGATGCAGGTCAGACATCACAAACAACAAAATACGATAAAACTGAGTTAAAAAGTTGCAAAAATCAACTTAAATACGCTCTGATTTGATGTCGCCACTTAATTTTCTGGGGGGAAAAAAAGCACATTCAGACCAAAATTCCTAAATAAATAAATAAATTTGTAAAAACAAACAAAAACAAACAAAAAAAAAATCTAAGATGCTTTTTTTTCCGACGTTGCAAACAAACAAAAACAAAACAACTCGGATTAAAATGACAGAAGGTGCCGTCGTCGTTTTCATGACACCGACTCGAGTAAAAACAAACGTCCGACCTGAACGCTGAGTTAAATTATTAAACCGCTGCTTCGAGCCGGATTCTCTGGTAGAAGTACGACAAAAATGAGCAAATAAATAAAAGAAGTGTTGCAAAAAACAAGAAAATAAATAAATAAAAGTAAACGAGAAAAAAAAACAAGAAACACATCGACAGTTTTTTCTTTTAGACGACTTTAAATCTTCAAACCGCCTCCGTTTCTTCTCCTGTTGGTTCACGTTGACGTCTTGTTTCACCTCGGAGTGACACACACACACACACACACACACACACACACACACACACACACACACACACACACTCTTAACACAGTGTGTGTCAGTCGTTGTGTGTCCTTGAACCTTCGGTCAGGTGGATCTTTAGCGGCACAGGGACACATAAGTCTTCACACACACACACACACACACACACACACACACACTCCGCCCCGACACACATCGTCTCTGAGCTCTATTAGAACCAGAGTGATGGTCAGTAAATAGACACACATCCAACCGCCGACTCACGGTTGCCATGGTGACCCAGTCCACCGCTGACTTCCTGTGACGACGCCGACCGGCATTGAAGTGTTTCGTACACGATAAATCATCACCGCGTTAATTTGAAGAAAAAAAAACACATCATGAATAATCACCGCGAAGAGCCGAGACGCTAACGGAGCCGCTAGCTGTTAGCGGCTGTTAGCTGCTACATGTAGGGGGCGCTGAAGAGCTCCTCAGGTTTAGAAAACATACGTTGGACTTCGATCTTGAAAACTTTAGGTTTCACGTGATATTTAATCAAATTCACTTAATAAATTATCCTCCTAAAAGAACTATTTGCACCAGATTCTCCTCATGGACTGAGACCAACAGGGAGACGTTCAGAGAGTCTTCAGGTTGAACTGCAGGCAGTGTTTCCAAAACTCAAACCAACTGGATCAATGAATAAATAAAACAGAGAACAGAGGAGACAGTAGTTGGAGATCCATCCAGCATGGAGGAACATCTTTATAGAGATGATGATCAGAAAGTTTGTATAGACGTGAAAAAAGAAACACAAGACACTAAGAAGAGAATGAACAGATAAAAATGACATGATGACGGCACGAAAAGGCGCAAAATTTACAAGAGAAAACACAAAAAGATGCAGAAATGACACCGAAACGACGAAAACAACACAAAGAGGCCCGAAAAGGCACAAGAAATGCCAAAATGACAGAAAACATTCATAGAAAAAGACAAAAACTGACACAAAAAAATGTAAAGGATAACACAAAGTGATGAAAATGATACAAAAATGGCACGAAAAAGCACAAAATTTACATCAGAAATGACATAAAACAACAAAAAATGACACAAAAAGGCCTGAAATAACACGAAGAAAATGCAAAAATGACCAAAATGTCCAAGACACAAAAATAGCATGACAAAAACAACAACAAGACACAAAAAAAACAATAACACAGAGATAAAACGGACACACAACGGCACAAAAACACATAAAACTTACACAAGAAAACACAGAAAATGCAAAAATGACCAAGAAATGATAGAAAAAGACAAAATGACACAAAAAATGTAAAATTTACACAAGAAAACAGGAAAAGATTCAGAAATGACACAAAAACAACAAAAAATGACACAAAAAGGCCTAAAAAAAAGACATAAAAATGCTAAAATGATAGAAAAAGATCATAGAAAAAGACACAAAATGACACAAAAATGGGACGAAAAGATAAAACGACACACAAAAAATGCGAAAATGAGTGAAAATAAACAACAAAAAGCTGCAAAAGTGACACGAAAACACAAAAAAAAGCCTGAAAAGACATAAAATGACACAAAAAATGCAAAAATGAAAGAAAAAATTCATAGAAAAAGACACAAAATGACACAAAAAGGCTCGAAAAGAAAAGAATTACCAGAAAAATGACACGAAAGCAAACACAAAGTGGTAAAAAGACACAAAAATGGCACGAAAAAACGCAAAATTTACACAAGAAAACAGAAAAAGATTCAGAAATGACACAAAAACAACAAAAAATGACACAAAAATGCCTGAAAAGACATAAAAAAAGGGTAGAAAAAATTCATAGAAAAAGACACAAAATGACACAAAAATGGGCCGAAAAGATAAAACGACACAAAAAATGTGAAAATGAGTGAAAATAAACAACAAAAACATGCAGATGTGACACAAAAACACCCAAAAAAAAGGCCTGAAAAGACACAAAAAAATGCAAAAATGAAAGAAAAAATTCATAGAAAAAGACACAAAATGACACAAAAGCACGTCAATGAAAACACAAAGTGGTAAAAAGACACAAAATCGCCAAGCGTCTCCGAGCGTTGCCGAGCGCTGCCAAGGCTGTAGGTTCTAGTACGTGGACCTGCCAACTCCGGTGTCAGAAACTCAAAACATGAACTCACCGGTTACAAGTTCACCTCACAAACCACCAGATCTAAACCACCAGATCTAAACCACCAGATCTAAACCACCAGATCTAAACCACCAGATCTAAACCACCAGATCTAAACCACCAGGGATCAGCGTCTGTTCACCAGGACTAGATCAGACCAACTGCATCTCTACGTTCTACAGATCTATTTTGACTCTTAATTAGTCTCCTCTCTGCTCTGAGGGAACACTGCCTGCAGTTCAACCTGGACACTCTCTGAATTGTTGCCGCCCGACCGTCGGTCCCAGCTGAGTCGCTGATGGCTTCACGGTTTCACCAGGAAGCCCAGAATTTTTCCTATTTGCCAGAATCTGTTTCATCTGAAGGACTTATTTTTAGTGATTTTCTAAGTAGAACTTGTGGCATTAAGTCGCTTTGACGCCGATTTTAAGCTCAGATTCGGTTAATTTTCCCGACAGACCTCCACGACCATCAGACAGATGAAACCCTGGGGATTTTTTCTGTTTTTGTAGTTTCTGACTCTGATGAATGCTTCCACTCTGATGATTTTTTAAATTTAAGACGTTGCCTCTCCGACCTGCTGGCAGGTTTTAGGCTCCACCTCGATGTTATTTTTAAAACTACTCCACATTTTTGACTCTGAATGTTTCGTTTTATTAAGTTTCTTTAAACCGAGGCAACAGGAACAACCGAGATCCACCAACAGGCCCTCATTGAAACACATAAACAGGATAAATCCACATATTTTGGTCTCTAACTCACTGCAGGAGCCTCAGCAGCAGCAGACCTGCTCCTTTGTTCCTCCCAGTACGTCACTGGTTTTATCTACTGGTCATCTCTGCCTCATGTAAACGTCCTGCTCCCCTCCACCTCCTCCTCCTCCTCCTCCTCCTCCTCCTCCGCTGTAATCCAATCAGCCGCCAGTCATCGCCGCTGAAATATGAGCCGTAATGGAGGCCGTTAGCGGCTCGGATCAGATGACTCCGTCTAACCGGGGGAACCAAAATGGCCGCCGCCGTCGCCTGGCGCCTCTCGTCTGATTGGATCTGAAGAAAAGCTTCACGGCTCGGATTCAACCTTTGGTGCTTTCTACCGCTGCTGGAGGTTTAATGTCTGGACACAAACACAGGAGGACAGATTTGGAGCTTTAAGTCCAGTTAATTAGAAAAAAACTAAAAATAAAGAGAAAAGAATCTCAGAACGTTAAATAATCAGTGTCGCTGTATAAAAAAGAGCTTTTTAACATGTTTTAAGCACATTTTTGAACAATTTACTGTTAATTTATTGTTGTTTTATTGAAATCACTCAAATAACCTTTTAGTTTAAATGTTAACCTTAAAACAAAACAGACTAAATTTCTGATCCACAACGGATTTTTCTCAAGTTCTTACATGAATTTTACAGTAACCAGGATTTTACTGTGTTAAATTACTGCTTTGTTTTAGTGAAACCGCCTAAAAAACACAATAATTAACATGTTAACCATAAAAACAACCAACAGGCCACAACTAAGAATGATGTTTGGAGGAATTCCTGTTTCACTATTGATATTTTATGGTTGCTGGACTTTTAACATGTTGAATTATAGATTTTATTTGAACTTTTAACACAAATTCTAGTATAATTACCGTGTTATTCTTCAGGTGAAGCCTCCACTATATGCTGGTCTTTTAAAGGTGGCAGCTGCTGAATAGTGAAAGAGGCATTTTCATGTTTTTTACATTAATGTTTCATTAAAAAGCAATAAATAAATAGATTACACCAGTTTTATACTGTATTTGAAGTATCAACTCTAACTGTTCTTTACAGGTTTTTAATTTTACTGTTTTTATTGGACCTTTTCTGGAACCGCTGCTGCCAAATTTCCAGTTTTTTACATTCTTGTGTATTTATTATTAATTATTAAATTAATTACATTTAATAGCTAATTAAATTAAATTAAATAATTAATTATTTTTATTTTTATGTGTATTTTTTTTATGACAAACTGGTTTTTACAGTTTTTTAATGTTCCTGCCACATTTCCAGTTTTTTTTTACACTTTTATGTATTTATTAATAATTATGAATTTAATTACATTTAATAATTAATTAAATTAAATTATTAATTGATTATTATTATTTTATTATTTTAAATTTGTTTATTTTTTATGAGTAACTATTCTTTACAGTTTTTTAATGTTGCTGCCAAATTTCCAGTTTTTTTACATCATTATTATTATTATTTATTTTTTTACTTTGTGTCGCAGCACTACATTTGGGTGACGTCTTTTTTAATTCCTAAAAAAGTCCATTTGAGTTAAATTACATGGAGCTAATTCATAGTTGTAAATCAGCCAGAGTTGACCAAAGAGCTGCACGTTAGGAGATTATCCAAAAATAAACTAAAATATATGCAAAAAAACAAGTCGGAAACCAGGAGGAAACTTTGATAAATGTAGAAAACTAAAATACAGAACAACAACTTGTACGATGAAATTCTAAATAAATAAAAAGAAACACTATTTCACCAAGCAGTTCACCAATTATACAAACAAAATTCAGTTTCAAGAAGCAGCTAGTTGCAAAAACGCACATTTAGCTTTAGTGCATGCTAACCGCGGCTAGCTTGGGCATTTTGCAACTAGCAAACAAAAATACATGCGAAAAAGTGAGTCAGGAAATCAGGATGAAACAAATATAATGTACTAAAAACAGGGTGAACCTGACAAGAAATATTAAATACTAAAAATATTAAGACAAATATTCAGTTTCATGAAGCAGCTGGAAAATAAGTACGATTAGCTTCAGTGCGGGCTAGCTGTGGCTAACCTTAGCGTTAGCTTCAACTGTTAGTTCAGGTGTCGTTGATTCTTTTCCTCCCTGTTTTCTTTTTATCAAATTGTTTTTTTTGACTCTAGAAAACAGAAACACCTGAAACATTCTGGTCGACGTTTTACTCGAGTCCATTCTGGTTCTGGGTTATCATCCTCCAACTCGTTATCAACGTTCAGTCGCGGGCTCACGCCATGCTCACATTGTCTGTGGTGTACATTAGATTTCCTCTGAAGTTTACATTTCTCTCTGACATCTTTTTTTCTTTCCAGGTCTGTAGCTTCCTGGTCGTGTCAGAGCGACCGGCAGCGCCGCCAGATCCTGAAATGAACCCTCCCAGACGTCTGCTGACGCTAACAAGCGGTTCATTCTGGATTTGGTGGCCTGTCGCCGCTCGCATGGATCAGGACTGGACTTTAAAACCGCCGCCGCATTTTCAGACTTTGTTGTGTTTGTCTCCTTCTGTTGTATGTTGACAACCACCACACTGCCCCCTACAGGCTGTTAACAGAGTTTATCAAAGTAGGCAACCTGCAGGCGCTGAGAACCTTTAGAGTGCTGAGAGCCCTGAAAACTATCTCAGTGATCCCAGGTAAGGCCTCACCACCACCAGGGGGCGACTCGGCACACAAAGCAAGCTAAAAACACCCGTCATAGTGGTTTCGTCGTGAACGTCCTCTCTTGTTCGTCCCATGTCTGCCGTGTCTTGCAGCACCAGCCCACCTCCCAGTCCGCCCAGTCAGGGCTCCCAGGTCACCTGATCTGCATTAACTAACCAGTAAAGAAGGAAAAGTCAGACCTGTTCAAACTGAACACGCCTTTGATAACTGGAGAATCAACGGCAACAACACGTCTTCCAGTCTGGATACCAACTGGAAGTAGTCATGGTCATCCTGAGGGTTGAGTCAAATGCAGCTAGACTTGTCTTCTTGGATGTTGGAAGAACCAAAAAGTGTCAATATCTTGGATATTATTGGGCTAAAGTGTCCAAAACATGGATATTAAACCACCGAAGTGTCAATAACTTGGATATTATTGGATTAAAAATGTAAAAAACATGGATATTAAACCACAAAAGTGTCAATAACTTCGATATTATTGGGTTAAAGTGTCAATAACTTGGATATTATTGGATTAAAAATGTCAAAAACATGGATATTAAACCACAAAACTGTCAATAACTTGGATATTATTGGATTAAAAATGTAAAAAACATGGATATTAAACCACAAAACTGTCAACAACTTGGATATTATTCGATTAAAGTGTCAATAACTTGGATATTATTGGATTAAAGTGTCAAAAACATGGATATTAAACCACATAAGTGTCAATAACTTGGATATTATTGGGTTAAAGTGTCAATAACTTGGATATTATTGGGTTAAAGTGTCCAAAACATGGATTTTAAAACACCAAAGTATCAACAACTTGGATATTATTGGATTAAAGTGTCCAAAACATGGATATTAAACCACAAAAGTGTCAATAACTTGGATATTATTGGATTAAAATGTCAAAAACATGGATATTAAACCACAAAAGTGTCAATAACTTCTATATTATTGGATTAAAGTGTCAAAAACATGGATATTAAACCACAAAAGTGTCAATAACTTCTATATTATTGGATTAAAGTGTCAAAAACTTGGATATTATTGGATTAAAGTGTCAAAAACATGGATATTAAACCACAAAAGTGTCAATAACTTGGATATTATTGGATTAAAATGTCAAAAACATGGATATTAATCCACCAAAGTGTCAACAACTTGGATATTATTCAATTAAAGTGTCAACAACTTGAATATTATTGGATTAAAAATGTCAAAAACTTGGATATTGAACCACAAAAGTGTCATCAACTTGGACATTATTGGATTAAAGTGTCAAAAACATGGATATTGAACCACAAAAGTATCAATAACTTCTATATTATTGGATTAAAGTGTCAATAACTTGGATATTATTGGATTAAAAATGTCAAAACATGGATATTGAACCACAAAAGTATCAATAACTTCTATATTATTGGATTAAAGTGTCAATAACTTGGATATTATTGGATTAAAAATGTCAAAAACTTGGATATTTTTGGAATAAGTGTCAAAAACTTGGATATCATTGGATTAAAGTGTCAACAACTTGGATAGTATTGGATTAAAAATGTCAAAAACATGGATATTAAACCACAAAAGTATCAACAACTTGGATATTATTCGATTAAAAATGTCAGAAACTTGGATATTGAACCACAAAAGTATCAAAACTTGGATATTATTCGATTAAAAATGTCAGAAACTTGGGTATTGAACCACAGAAGTGTCAATAACCTGGATATTAACATACAAAAGTTCCAATAACCTCAACATTAATGCACAAAAGCTTTCAAAAAGTCTGATATAGACCCAGTGAAGTGTCAATAAAATGGATGTTAATATCAATGAACTTGTTAGTGATGCACTAAAGTTTCGATAACATTAATTCCAACACACTAAAGTGTCAATAATCTGGATATTACCACCCAGAGGTGTGAATATTTACCAACAAAACTATCAAAACCCTTGATGATGAAACTCAAAAACCAAGATATGAGTTCTTCTCCAGTTGATCTGGTCGTGAGCAGCTCTGACGGTCCGACTTCGCCTCCTGACCGGTGGACCGTCCAGCCTCTCTGCTGTATCTCCGCTGGACCTCCATCTTTCTATCCCTCTGTGTTGGTCGGTGTGGTCAAACCCTTCTGTGTGTGTCTGTTGTGCTTCTGTCGGCTTGTTGCAGATATGTGACTGAGTTTGTGGACCTGGGTAATGTGTCAGCCTTAAGGACGTTCAGGGTGCTGCGAGCGCTCAAAACCATCTCGGTCATCCCAGGTGAGGAAGCCGGGGAGGGACTTCAGACAAACCTCCTCCTGGCCTGAGCCTGCTGGAAGCTTCAGTGTTTAAAACCTCCTCCTGCATACTTCCTGCTGAGCTCCACAACAGGCATTTCAAGAGGCAGTATGCAGGAAGACGCACCAAACTCTTCTGGTAATTGGTTGTGAGTGGACAACAGAGGCTCAGCGAACACAACCCAAACTACAAGCTTGCTTTGATCTGGCTCATTTATTACTTGATTTAGATTCTGGATATTGTGATGAGGAACAATCAAGCTAAGCAGTTATCGTCAGACCTCTACAACTAGTTCTCAGACCCATACATTGAGTTCCAAACCTTTACAAGTCGTCCTCAGACCTTTATATCTAGTTCTAGACCTCTACAACTAAGTCTCAGTTCCACTATTACAACAACTTGGCCAATCCTTCCAATCCAGACCTGTACAACTCGTCCTTAGATCTCTACAACTAGTCTTTAGACCTTAACAACCAGTCTTAAGCCCTAAACAACTAGTCCTTACACCTTTACCACTAGTCCCTAGACCCATATGTTGAGTTCTAAACCTTTACAAGTAGTCCTTAGACCTATACTTCGAGTTCCAGACCTCTACAACCAGTTCTTAGACCTTTACAACTAGTCTTGAGCCCGCGACAACTAGTCCTTACACCTCCAGAACTAGTCCTTAGACCCATACTTCGAGTTCCAGACCTCTACAACCAGTACTTAGACCTTTACAGCTAGTTCCAGACCTCTACAACTAATCCTTAGATCTCAACAACTACTCTTTAGACCTTAACAACCAGTCTTGAGCCCTTAACAACTAGTCCTTACACCTTTACCACTAGTCCCTAGACCCATACATTGAGTTCTAAACATTTACAAGTAGTCCTTAGACCTATACTTCGAGTTCCAGACCTCTACAACCAGTTCTTAGACCTTTACAACTAGTCTTGAGCCCTCGACAACTAGTCCTTACACCTCCAGAACTAGTCCTTAGACCCATACTTCGAGTTCCAGACCTCTACAACCAGTACTTAGACCTTTACAGCTAGTTCCAGACCTCTACAACTAGTCCTTAAGTCTCTACAACTATTCTTTAGACCTTGACAACCAGTCTTAAGCCCTAAACAACTAGTCCTTACACCTTTACCACTAGTCCCTAGACCAATACATTGAGTTCTAAACCTTTACAAGTTGTCCTCAGGCCTTTATATCTAGTTCTAGACCTCTACGACTAAGTCTCAGTTCCACTACTACAACTAGGCCAATCTTTACAGCTAGTTCCAGACCTGTACAACTAGTCCTTAGATCTCTACAACAAGTCTGTAGACCTTGACAACCAGTCTTGAGCCCTAAACAACTAGTCCTTCCACCTTTACTACTAGTCTCTAGACCCATACATGGAGTTCCAAGTCTTTACAAGTAGTCCTCAGACCTTTATATCTAGTTTGAGAACCTACAACTAGTCTTTAGACCTTTACAACTAGTCCTTACACCTCTAGAAATAGTCCTTAGACCTATACTTCGAGTTCCAGACCTCTACAACTATTTCTTAGACCTTTACAACTAGCCCTGATCCCTTCGAAAACTAGTCCTTACACCTCTACCACTAGTCCCTAGACCTATACATTGAGTTCCAGACCTCTACAACCAGTCCTTAGATCTTTCCAGCTAGTTCCAGACCTCTACAACTAGTACACAGATATTTACAGCTAGTTCTAGACCCCTATAACTAGGCCTCAGGCCCTTATTTCAAGTTCCAACCCTTTACAAGTAGTCCTCAGTCCTTTCATCAGACCTGTATAACTGGTCCTCAGACCTTTACAGCTCATTCCAGACCTCTACAACAAGTCCTTAGACCGTTACAGCTCATTCCAGGCCTCTGCAACTAGTACACAGACATTTACAGTTAGTTCTAGACCCCTATATCTATGCCTCAGACCCTTATGTTGAGTTCCAACCCTTTACAAGTAGTCCTTAGTCCTTTCGTCAGACCTCTATAACTGATCCTGAGACCTTTACAGCACATGCCAGGCCTCTACAACTAGTCCTCAGACCTCCACTAGTAGTTCTCAGACTTTTATAATTAGTTCCAGACCTCTACAACTAGTACTCAAACCTTTACAGCTAGTCCTCAGACCTTTACAGTACAGTAGTTACAGACCTTTGCAGTGAGTCCTCAGACGTCCACAACTAGTCCTCAGATCTTTACAGCTACTCCTCAGACCTCTACAGCTAGTTCCAGACTTCTACAACTAGTCCTTAGACCTCTCAAACTAGTGCTTAGACCTCTACAACTAGTCCTAAACCTCTACAACTGGTTTGCAGACCTATACACCTGTCCTCAGATATCTACAGCTTGTCCTCAGACCTCTACAGCTAGTTCCAGACCTCGACAGTGAGTGCTCAGACCTCCATAACTAGTCCTTAGGTCTTTACAGCTACTCCTAAGACCTCTACAGCTAGTTCCAGACTTCTACAACTAGTCTTTAGACCTCTAAAACTAGTTTTTAGACCTCTACAACTCGTCCTCGACCTCTACAACTAGTCCGCAGACCTATACACTCGCCCTCAGATATCTAGAGCTAGTCCTCAGACCTCTACTGCTAGTTCTAGACCTCTACAGTGAGTCCTCAGACCTCCACAACTAGTCTTCAGATCTATACAGCTACTCCTCAGACCTCCCCAAGTAGTCTTTAGACCTTTACATGTAGTCGTCAGAACTTTAAAGCTGGTTCCAGTCCTTTAAAACTAGTCTTCAGACCTACTGCCATCGGCTGTATTGAGATTTAATGGATTTAGCATTCATTAGGAGACAAGGGTTTTTCCATTTGCATTACTGTTTTAAATTACAGCTTCTTCACTCCACAGTGAAACAAATCAGCATTTTAAATGATGAGTTGCTGCTGGCGAGCCTCTGTGTGTTTCCACCGTGCATGTTAGCATGCAGCACTAACAGCGTCATAAACATGTGAAGGAAACATGCCGCTGTAGTGGCCTCGTTATAACAATGTCTAACACATGTTATAACTAATAACGTCATAGCAACGTGACAGTAATTGATCACAGTAGTCCTTCATTAGTTTGCAGACGCTTCCACGCTAACAATGAGGACAGATGCAAATCACAGCTGGATCGTGTCTGTTTCTAATGAATTACCTAAAGCAACAACAACGTGCTTTCAAGTGATGAAAAGTATGACAGAAACCGTCATCTTTGACTGGTAAGATTTGGCCGAGGACAGTCAACTTGTCTGCACCCTTTGTGTTCGGATGTGTTTTGTTCCTGCTGTTTTTACCGTGTGTTCATGTGTGCTGTGTTATTAAAACAGTAATTATTAGAGGGGGTTGTGGTCTGTTTTGATGAGTTGTGTTGGTGACTGTGCTGCTGACAGGAGAAAACCTTAATTCTTAAAGAAAATCAATGAAAGCAAAATACAACTAGTCCTCAGACCTTTACAGATAGTACTAAGACCTCTACAACTAGTCCCCAGACCTCTACAAGTAGTCTCCAGACCTCTACAACTTGTCCCCAGATCGTTACAGTTAGTTCCTGAACTCTACAGCTAATCCTCAGACCTGTACAAGTAGTCGTCAGACCTCTACAAGAAGTCCCCAGACCTATACAACTAGTCATCAGGCCTCTACAATTAGTCCCCAGACCTCTGCAACTAGTTCCCAGATTGTTACAGTCAGTTCCAGACCTCTACAACTAATCCTCAGACCTCTACTACTAGTCCCCAGACCTCTACAAGTAGTCATCAGACCTCTACAACTAGTCCCCAGACCTCTACAAGTAGTTGTCAGACCTCTACAACTAATCTTCAGACCTCTACCACTAGTCCCCAGACCTCTACAAGTAGTCATCAGACCTCTACAACTAGTCCCCAGACCTCTACAAGTAGTTGTCAGATCTCTACAACTAGTTCCCAGATCGTTACAGTCAGCTCCTGACCTCTACAAGTAGTCGTCAGACCTTTACAACTAGTCCCCAGACCTCTACAAGTAGTCATCAGACCTTTACAACTAGTCCCCAGACCTCTACAACTAGTCCCCAGACCTCCACAACTAGTTCCCAGATTGTTACAGTTAGTTCCAGACCTCTATAGCTAGTCTTCAGACCTCTACAGTTAGTTCCAGATGTCTACAACTAGTCCTCAAACTTCTACAACTAGTCCCCAGACCTTTACAATGAGTCCACAGACCTCTGCAACTAGTCTCCAGATCATTACAGTTAGTTCCAGACCTTTACAACTAGTCTTCAGACCTCTACAGTTAGTTCCAGACCTCTACAACTAGTCTTCAGACCTCTACAGTTAGTTCCAGACCTCTACAACTAGTCTTCAGACCTCTACAGTTAGTTCCAAATGTCTGCAACTAGTCCCCAGATGTCTACAAGTAGTTCCCAGATCTTTACAGCTGGTTTTAGACTTCTATAACTAGTCCTCAGACCTTTAAAGCTACTCCTCAGACCTCTACAACTAATTGTCTGACCTGTGCAGCTGCTTCTAGACCTCTAAAAACTAGTCGTCAGACCTCTACAAGTAGTCCCCAGACCTATACAACTAGTCGTCAGGCCTCTACAATTAGTCCCCAGACCTCTACAACTAATCCTCAGACCTCTACAACTAGTCCCCAGACCTCTACAAGTAGTTGTCAGATCTCTACAACTAGTTCCCAGATCGTTACAGTCAGCTCCTGACCTCTACAAGTAGTCGTCAGACCTCTACAAGTAGTCCCCAGACCTATACAACTAATCCTCAGACCTCTACAATTAGTCCCCAGACCTCTACAAGTAGTCGTCAGACCTTTACAACTAGTCCCCAGACCTCTACAAGTAGTCATCAGACCTTTACAACTAGTCCCCAGACCTCTACAATTAGTTGTCAGACCTCTACAACTAGTCCCCAGACCTCCACAACTAG
Source organism: Dascyllus trimaculatus (assembly GCA_024666655.1). NCBI lineage: Eukaryota > Metazoa > Chordata > Actinopteri > Pomacentridae > Dascyllus > Dascyllus trimaculatus. The sequence goes on from CM045466.1 coordinate 1,879,061, forward strand.
TTCCCAGATTGTTACAGTTAGTTCCAGACCTCTATAACTAGTCTACAGACCTCTACAGTTAGTTCCAGATGTCTACAACTAGTCCTCAAACTTCTACAACTAGTCCCCAGACCTTTACAATGAGTCCACAGACCTCTGCAACTAGTCTCCAGATCATTACAGTTAGTTCCAGACCTCTACAACTAGTCTTCAGACCTCTACAGTTAGTTCCAGACCTCTACAACTAGTCTTCAGACCTCTACAGTTAGTTCCAAATGTCTGCAACTAGTCCCCAGATGTCTACAAGTAGTTCCCAGATCTTTACAGCTGGTTTTAGACTTCTATAATTAGTCCTCAGACCTTTAAAGCTACTCCTCAGACCTCTACAACTAATTGTCTGACCTGTGCAGCTGCTTCTAGACCTCTAAAAACTAGTCTTCAGACCTCTACAAGTAGTCCTCAGACTTATGCAGTTAGTTCCAGACCTCTACAACGAGTCTTCAGACCTTTACAGTGAGTTCTCAGACACGTCTAACTAGTCCTCAGACCTTTAAAGCTACTCCTCAGACCTCTACAACTAGTCTTCTGAGCTCTGCACCTGCTTGTAGACCTCTACAGCCAGTCTTCTGACTTCTATAACTAGTCCCCAGATCCTTACAGCTAGTTTTAGACCTCGAAAATAAAGTAATAATTTAAGAAGAATCCATTTTGAGCCTGTTTTCATGAATCTCTTGAGGTTTTCACCCAACAGCAGTGTTAATTTGACGTCATCAGATTTGTGATTTATTCCCTCTTGTGGGTAAAGATGGCTGCCATTTAGCCTGAGCTTAAAAACAAACTAACAAAACTAAACTGATGGTACAAATTAATGTTTGGGTGTTTAATTTTTTGACTCCATTTGAGTTAAATCCGTGGCAGCCGTCTTTATGGCACTTCTGTTATTGTTGTTATTGCTCTGTTTAACTGGAACAGGGCATTTAGATGTTTTAGTGGTTTGTTTTCTCTGATTATTTGTAGCTCTAGGTTTAGTTTTCCATGAAATAGTGCAGATTGTGGTGTAGTAGCTCCAGTGTTAATGCTGTGTGCGTCCCGGCCGTCCTTCAGGCCTGAAGACCATCGTCGGCGCTCTGATCCAGTCGGTGAAGAAGCTCGCCGACGTCATGATCCTCACCGTCTTCTGCCTGAGCGTCTTCGCCCTCATCGGCCTGCAGCTCTTCATGGGAAACCTGCGGCAGAAGTGCGTCCGCAGCACGGCGCACTGCATCAACGGCAGCCTGCCGGCCAACACCTCCTTCTACTGCAACAACAAGACCTGGACCTCCATCAAAGACTTCATCGACGACGAAGGTGAGGCCCTCTGAAGTCCGATGCTCTGGTGTTTATTCCTGCTGCATTCAGGAACGCAGGTTGTTGTGGCGCGTTGAGTCCGGCTGGTTTTGTTGAAAGTGGAATGGGACATGGGAATAGAAATGTGATGGAGTTTAGCAGAAAGTCTCTGAACTCCAAGCAGCAGTTTCCTTTATTTTTTTGTCCCTGTCTCATTTTTCTTCACTGTGGTTCATTTTTCACTGCAATCTAAAACATGGAAAAAAATGGTGGCTTTGAAGCTCAGTTTAGCTCATGACAGATGATTGGTTCAAGGACTGTTGGAAAGATAACACGACTTCCAAATGTCTTCTGTGCAGCATGACACAGTTAAAATGCCCTAAATCAGTGGTTCCCCAACAAACCGGGTCGTGGGTCATTTGGTACCGGGCCGCACAGGAAGAATAAAAACGTTTTGTTTTATTTCCGGCGGAGTCCGTAGGGTGTTTTATTTTGAAAAATGACTAGATCGTCTGTGGTTCTTTTCCCGCCAAAATTAATAAAAAAAACAAACGTCTCTGGAGAGCTTCTATGAAAAGAGGGAGCGACTCGAAAAAGGAAATACACATTTAGCAAAAAAAAGTAATTTTATTCATTTAGGAAAATTTTTTAATTTAAAAAAACGTTAAATTAAAAATAAGTTGCAACCTTTTTTGCACCATGGACCGTTTCAAGTGAGACGATTTTCTACATAGTGTAGAAGCATGGTGGTGGCAGCATCATGTAGTGAAGCACGGTGGTGGCAGCATCATGATGTGAAGCATGGTGGTGGCAGCATCATGACGTGAAGCATGGTGGTGGCAGCATCATGATGTGAAGCACGGTGGTGGCAGCATCATGATGTGAAGCATGGTGGTGGCAGCATCATGATGTGAAGCACGGTGGTGGCAGCATCATGATGTGAAGCACGGTGGTGGCAGCATCATGATGTGAAGCATGGTGGTGGCAGCATCATGATGTGAAGCACGGTGGTGGTAGCATCATGACGTGAAGCACGGTGGTGGCAGCATCATGTGGGGATGCTTCCTGGTAGGCTCAAAAGGTTGCAGACCTCTGCATTAAATCATTAAAAAAGAAAATAAATGACACACCTCATTATTTACAGCTTTAATTAGTTTCCATCCTCATCTCCTCTCTGTTCTGTGTACACTGCCTGCAGTTCAACCTAATTTTATTTAGAATTTTTCCCATCAGGCCGTTGGTCACAGCTGAGTCACTAAAGGCTTCACAGTTTCACCACAATTTTCAGATTTTTTTGTTTTTAACAGCAGTTTGTTGGAGAAATTCTGTATTTTTCTATTGATTTTTAAACCACAAACGTAGAATGAAGTGATTCTGATCAGATGTCATGATCTTATGTTGTCGGACTGAACAGCTCATCACAGATGATCAGTTCAAGGACCGTTGGAAAGTTGACAGACGTGCTTTTTTTTAATGATCACGTGATTCTAGAGAACTGGTTTTGAGTTTTCAGACTGTTGCGATGAATATTTGCTGTGAAGGAGTGAATGGAAGTGTTGAGGCGGTGGAACCAGACCTGCTTCTAGTGTGTGTGTGTGTGTGTGAGTGTGTGTGTGCGTCTGGTGTTTCCTAAATGAACTGGACAATGTCATGTTGGCACTGTGGTTACAGCTGACGTCAGTGAAGGCACCACACACACACACACACCCAGAGGTCATGTGAGGTCACCGACACGCTGTTTGACATGTCAGGCAGGTTGACCGGAGAACATAATATATGTTACGTGGACGTTCTTGTACAAACACACACACACACACACACACACACACACACACTCTGGGGTCGAGGTCGGGGTTAAGGAAACACTTAACGCTGCTGTCAGATGAAACCTGAGCTGCTCTTTTTCCTCTCCACCCAAACAGCGACTCGTCCCTTCGCTGCTCGTTAACGTCGACGCCGATCAAACTCCAGATTCTTTAAACCGACTCTGTTTAATTACAGAAAACATCCGGTGAGATTAGATTAAAAGAACGGTTTTGAATTTACTGGCTGGCTAAAAAACACGACTAAAACTGTAAATAAATGTGTTTTTATATAAATAGTAAATATTTTAATAATTTAATAATAATAAACAATAATTTATCAGATATTTTTTGTATTTTTTTAAAAGTAGAATTCTGTATATTAAGGATTTAAAAATGGTCAATAATGTTTAACTGTCAGGATTTTCTCAGTTTTGTTTAATTAAAAAAATTAAAAAGTTTAAATTTACTGGCTGTAAAAATAAAACAACTAAAACTGTAAATAAATGTGTTTTTTTAACAAATATTTTATAATATTTAGCTGTAAAATTAAAATATTTTCGCTGTATTTAAAGCCATAGAAATACTGTCCTTTATCAGATATTTGATGTTTTTTTAAAAGAATAATTCTGTATTTTAAGGACTGGAAAATAGTCAATAATTATTATTTTACAGATTTTTCCTGAGGTGTTAAAATGACAGAATTAAAGAGTTAATTTTCACAAAAATAATATAAAGCCATTTGATTTAATGTCACAGTCTGAAGCTCAGGTTTGGTGAATTTTCCTGACAGATCCGTTCGTCTCACAGTTCAGGTTCAGAGACCGTCTGAGAGGAAAAAAACAGAGGAATTTTTCTGTTTTTATGACTTATTCTGTTTATTATTGGTGTCTTTTTGGTGATTTTTTAACCATAACAAACGTTTTCCAACCTGGTTCTGGGTTCAGAGGGTTGAACTGATGATTCTCTGTGGTCTGATTTTATTAAATGAAATAAAATAGAATCAGCTTAGGATGTTTTTATGAGCAGATTCTGTTAAATATCGTTTAATTAAGTCTTTTCTTCCATCAGTTTGAGCTTCAGTGTTGGTCCTTAGTGATGGAGGAGACTCAGAGTGTTTCCTTCAGCAGCAGAGATCCTGGAAATGAAGTGGCTTCGATGAAATATCACGATTTGAAGCTTGAACTTGGTGAATTTTCCTGACATGACCATTAATCACACATGACAGGTTCAGAGACTTTTAAAAAGATAAAAATCTGCCAAATTTTTCTGTTTTTGCAGTTTCTTGCTCTGATTAATGGTAGAATTTTGGCAATTTTTTTTTAACTCAGTGGGCGTTTTCTCTCTTTAAAGCTGCTTTCTGTTGTCTCATTTTGTGAAATCATCTGGATTAGGGCATTAAATATTACGATTTGAAGCTTGGATTTGCTGAATTTTCCTGACAGAGTTGTTCATCACACATGACAGGTTCAGAGACTGTTTAAAAGATAAAAACCTGACAATTTTTTCTGTTTTTGCAGTTTCTTGCTCTGATTAATGGTAGAATTCTGAGGATTTTTAAACTCAGTGGACGGTTTGGGGGTTAAATTCTTGTTAAAGCTGCTTTCTTTCGTCTTATTTTGTTAAATCATCTGGATTTGGTGAATTTTCCAGACATCACCCTTCATCACACATGACAGGTTCAGAGACTGTTTAAAAGATAAAAACCTGTTTTTTCTGTTTTTGCAGTTTCTTCCTCTGATTAGTGGCAGAATTTTGGTGATTTTTTAACTCAGTGGGCGGTTTTCTCTTTTTAAAGCTGCTTTCTGTCGTCTTATTTTGTTAAATCATCTGGATTTTGGCTCGATGCTGTGAATTAATCTTACTCAGCTTCTGCAATGATCAGTTTAGGGTGTTTTTATGAGCAGATCGTGTTAAATATCATTTAATTAAGTCATTCTTTCTAGCAGTTGTTGGTCCTCAGTGATGGAGGAGACTCAGACTGCTTCCTCCTGTTAAAGGCTGAACCCTACCAAAATAAAAGCAGCTTCCTCTCCGTTGCTCTTCGTGTGCGTCTATTTATTCTTTTCCAGTTTGCGCTGCCATCCATCACGTCAGACAAATGTCCCCCGCAGGCCCCCGTATCGACCCCTAAAAGCCCAGAAACCTGAGAGCCGAGGCGGCGGCGCTGGGCTGACCTGGAACCGGCGATCGATGCCTAAACATTTCCCATCATGCCCCGTTTGCTCCGTGCCGCCGGAGGTTCGATGAGCTCAGATCAGCTGGTGTGATCCGTTTCTGTGGGCTGATATCAGGAATCGATCTGCTCTGATTGATCGGTGTGGCTGTGTCAACTCACGTTAACGTTCTTCTCAAACAAAACGTTTCCTGTTGGACGCTCCAGGTTCGAGTTCATCTCTCAGCTGAGTCGGCGTTTCGTCTCCGTCTGACTCAGGAGCAACACTGGAGCTCAAACTGGCAGAAAGAAGACTTAATTAAATGATAGTTAACTCAATCTGCCCATAAAAACACCCTAAACTGATCATTGCAGCAGCTGAATCAGATTATTTTACAGCATCGAGTCGAAATCCAGCTTGATTTAACAAAATAAGACGACAGAAAGCAGCTTTAAAAAGAGAAAACTGCCCACTGAGTTAAAAAAATCACCAAAATTCTACCATTAATCAGAGCAAGAAACTGCAAAAACAGAAAAATTTGTCAGGTTTTTATGTCTCAGACAGTCTCTGAACCTGTCATGTGTGATGAACGGTCATGTCAGGAAAATTCACCAAGTTCAAGCTTCAAATCGGGATATTTCTTTGAAGCTACTTCATTTTCAGGATCTCTGCTGCTGAAGGAAACACTCTGAGTCTCCTCCATCACTAAGGACCAACACTGAAGCTTTAACAGGTAGAAAAAAGACTTAATTAAATGATATTTAACAGGATTTGCTCATAAAAACACCCTAAACTGATCATTGCAGCGGTTGAATGAGATTATCTTACAGCATCAACAAAATAAGACGACAGAAAGCAGCTTTAAAGAGAGAAAACTGCCCACTGAGTTAAAAAATCCTCAAAATTCTACCATTAATCAGAGCAAGAAACTGTAAAAACAAAAACATTTGTCAGGTTTTTATCTTTTCAACAATCTCTGAACCTGTCATGTGTGATGAATGGTCTTGTCAGGAAAATTCACCAAATCCAAGCTTCAAATTGTGATATTTAATACCCTAATCCAGGTAACTTAACAAAATAAGACGACAGAAAGCAGAGAATTTAACCCCCAACCCATCCAGTGAGTTAAAAAATCCTGAAAATTCTCCCATTAATTAGAGCAAGAAGCTGTAAAAGCAGAAAAATTTGTCAGGTTTTTATCTTTTCAACAGTCTCTGAACCTGTCATGTGTGATGAAGGGTTAGGTCAGGAAAATTCACCAAGTTCAAGCTTCAAATCGTGATATTTGATGCCCTAATCCAGATGATTTAACAAAATAAGACGACCGAAAGCAGCTTTAAAGAGAGAAAACTGCCCACTGAGTTAAAAAATCCTCAAAATTCTACCATTAATCAGAGCAAGAAACTGCAAAAACAGAAAAATTTGCCGGTTTATTATCTTTTAATCAGTCTCTGAACCTGTCATGTGTGATTAACGGTCATGTCAGGAAAATTCACCAAGTTCAAGCTTCAAATCGTGATATTTCATCGAAGCCACTTCATTTCCAGCCTTTAACACAGGGCTGTCAAACTCAAACACACAGAGGGCCGTAATTTAAAAGTTGGACAAAGTCGCGGCCAACATTGATATTTATTGAACATATATAGATATAACTAGCCTTTACAGCAGCTTCTCCTTGGTTTTATCCACGGTGGCTCCACATACTAGATAAGGCTGGTCTGAATAGCAACAGCTGAGCTCCGGATATTCTGGTCCAGTTACTGACGAACATCCGATTGTTCGGTTCGTACGGCTGCGGTGGGGTCCAGCTTAATACAAGACAACAGGTCTGTCTTCTACACATGTAAACAGATGTTCTGACGTTGCTATGACTACGGTCAACAGAGGAGAGGCTGTTGACGGGTCCTGTCCTGATTGAGGCGCCAAAACGCCAGCAGAGCATCATGGGATGTGTAGTATTAGTGGTACATGTGCTGTATAATACCGATGGACCAGCTCTAGTAGTCATCTGGTACCTCACGGGTCAAATATAATGGTTTAACAGGGTCTCTGCTGCTGCTCCATCATACTTATCATTACCTCCACCAAGGAGGTCATGTGACGGCCGGCGTTGGTTTGTTTGTTTGTTTGTTTGTGTGCAAAATAACTTGAAAACTCATGGACGGATTTGGATGAATTTTCAGGAAATGTGGTGCACAATTAAATGCGGTTTACTCTAAAAGCCACCAGAGGGCACTCTTGTTTTTGGGGTAACCCCCTCTGACCACATGACATTTTGGGCGACAGACAGCGACAGTGACGGAGTTCTCTTTCCTTCCTGAGCGACATACGCACGGTTGGGCCGGCATTCTTATCTCCGGTTGTCTAAGAAGCTGGGAGGCTGTTAGGAGCTGCCGCGCTAGAGGCCGCACCTGTTCATTAGGTCGGATGGGGTGAAGGCCGCATTGTTGGTAGGACATTTGAACTGTAGTTAGGAGGTAGGAAAGATGACACAAGAGCACAAAAAACAAACAAACAAACAAAAATAAACGCCCACAGAAACCCAGAGTTCATGTTTGGATATAATTTTACAGATGATCTATTTTAAGACCAGTGAACGATTACAAGTTATAGACATTTCCGTTCTTTATTACTAATAATAAAGTCAAGTGCTGCTAATTTTGATTATTCACAAACAAAAGCTGTGAAAGAAACTCACGCAAATCAGTAGCAGCTTAATTACCTCCGCCGAGGAGGTTATGTGACGGCCGGCATTGGTTTGTTTGTTTGTTGTCAAAATAACTGGAAAACTCATGGACGGATTTGGATGAAATGTTCAGGAAATGTGTGAAATGGAACAAAGAACAAATGATGACATTCTGGGACTGATCCGGATCACCGTCTGGATCCAGGATTTTTTTAATCTAAGTGTAACCGGGTAGACAATTAAATGCGGTTTACTCTAAAAGCCACCAGAGGGCGCTCTTGTTTTTGGGGTAACCCCCTCTGACCACATGACATTTTGGGTCTCCACGCGACAGACAGCGACAGTGACGGAGTTCTCTTTCCTTCCTGAGCGACATACGCACGGTTGGGCCGGCATTCTTATCTCTGGTTGTCTAAGAAGCTGGGAGGCCGTTAGGAGCTGCCGCGCTAGAGGCCGCGCCTGTTCATTAGGTCGGATGGGGTGAAGGCCGCATTGTTGGTAGGACATTTGAACTGTATGTAATTACATTTGTATCTGTAACGTTCCATAGAAAATATGTGAATTGGGAGATTGTGTTGGGGTGGACTGAAGCTCTTTTGTAGTTTTCTTAACGTCTTGAGTCCTTTTAGCATCGTTTGTTTCAGTTTTTTGTCTTTCCGTGTCATTCTGGTGTCAGTTTTGCATCATTTGCGTAATTTTTGCGTCTTTTTGTGTCATTGTTGTGTGTTTTTTTGTCATTTTGGGTCATGTTTGTGTCATTATACCATCTGTTTGTCTACTTTTTGCCTCTTTTTGCCTCTTTTTTGCCATTATGTGTCTTTTGTGTCATCTTATTTCACGGTTTTTCCCTCCTTTGTATTATTTAATCATCTTCATCATCATTTGTGCATCTTTTCATGCTGTTTTTGTCCATTAGAGTGTTCTGGTTCCATCGAGGTGAAACACGAACCCCAGTCGTGTTAAACATGACGAGGCCTTTAGCCGAGCTCACTCTCCGGTCAAAACCCTCCGTTCAGACGCCCGTCCTTTATTCAGCCTTTCATTATGTAGCGGTTACGCGGCGTTCTGATGGAAGCCTCGACGAGTTCTCAGAGAAACAAAGGCTGCTGCTGCGCCCAAACTTTAAAACGGCCTGTCAGCGACGACAAAGAGGCGACGACAAAAGCTCGTCGGCCCGCTGGACAAACACGACCCGTCCTCTTTTATCTGTCGGCAGAAACTCCCGCTTTTGTTCGGCGCCTCAAAGCAACCGCGGAGCCTTCGGGTTGCCAGCGAGGCGTTCAGGTACCTGCAGCTCATCACTCAGATCCATGCAGATTAGCCCGGCGCTGACGTCTAATGGAGGCTTTCTTCCTTCCTCCAGCGACCCCCGCCTGGGACCGGCTTGTCAGAGCCGCACAAACCGGCAAAATGCTCCCGGCGGGGCGTCGAGCAGAGTGGGCTTAATTTCATTCCTTTTTTCAAACTCAACAGCAGCAAATTACTGCGTCAACACGTCAGCAGATGGATGTTCAGGACGGAGGGAGGCGGAGGCAGGAGGACGCCGTGTTAGCATCTGAGTTAGCGCTGCCTCCTTTGTGTCGCCTCAGACTCAAGTTTGCACCTCAACCTTCAGTCATTGTTGGATCTTTGTTTCATTCAAGCACATTTGTGTGTGTTTGGTGTCATTTTACATTATTTTTGCCTCTTTTTGTGTCATGTTTGTGCCATTAAAGCAGCTGTTTGTGGTGTTTTTGCCCCTTTTTGTGTGATTGAAGCATCTCTCTTTGTATTTTGTGTCATTTTGCATCATTTTTTCCTCATTTCATGTCATTTTTGGTCATTTTTTCACTGTTTAATGTCCTTTTTGTGTCCTTTTTGCATCATTTTTGTCTCTTTTTGTGTCATATTTTGCCATTTTTGGTTATTTTTACATTGTTCTGTGTCCTTTTTGTGTTATTTTTGCCGCTTTTTGAGTCATTGTTGTGTGTTTTTTTGTCATTCTGGGTCTTTTGTGTCATGTTTGTGTCATTAAAGCAGCTGTTTGTGGTGTTTTTGCCCCTTTTTGTGTGATTTAAGTGTCTCTCTTTGTATTTTGTTTCATTTTGCATCATTTTTGTCTAATTTCATGTCATTTTTGGTCATTTTTACATTGTTTAATGTCCTTTTCGTGTTATTTTGTGTCATTTTTGGTCATTTTTACACTGTTTAATGTCCTTTTTGGGTCCTTTTTGCATCATTTTTGTCTCTTTTTGTGTCATTTTTTGTCATTTTTGGTCATTTTTACATTGTTCTGTGTCCTTTTTGTGTTATTTTTGCCTCTTTTTGAGTCATTGTTGTGTGTTTTTTTGTCATTCTGGGTCTTTTGTGTCATTGAAGCAGCTGTTTGTGTTGTTTTTGCCTCTTTTTGTGTCGTATTTTACTATTTTATATCTTTTGTGTCATCTTATTTCAGGGTTTTTGCCTCCTTTGTATTATTTAAGCATCTTCCTGTGTCTTTTGTGTAATCTTATGTAATGTTAACCTCTTTTTGTGTCATTTTTGTGTCATTTTTACATCTTTTGTAGCTTTTAGTGGCAATTTTGTGCCATTTTTTCCATCATTTCGTGTTATTTTGCGCAATTTTTGCAACTTTCTGTGTCATTATTTAATCTTTTTTGTAATTTTTACTTCTTTTTGTCTCATTTGTGTGTCTTTTTGTGATATTTCATACCTTTGTGTGGTTCTAAGAGGAGCTAAGGCTGCTGGTAGGACAGAACCAGAGGCGAAGGAGTCGTGAGTTACGCCGAGACGCCGTTAATCCGAGTCCCTCATTGATTTATTGTCAAGAGGCTTTTTCGCTCATCCATCATTTTTTCCTTGCTGGAGATAAAAGTTTTCTTCCTGAACAAAATAACACCAGTAAATCTGTTTAAGCTGGTCAACAAAAGACAAACAAGGAGCAGGAAGAGTTCTGATGGAGCTCTTCCCTGACAGAGTGAAGCATCTGTTCAGGTGAACTCAGTAGTCTCTTTATTATAACCTCGGGTCTGAGAGTCGTGTTGTCTTTGAGGTAAACCATGACAGTGTCTCTGATTTTAAACTTCCCGACAGTCCCTGAACTACTCATCTGTGGCCGACAGCTCCATCTTTACAACCAGTCCATATCTGCCAGGAATAAACAGTTCTGATCAACCAGATTCCAAAAAAAGCAACAAGTAAATAAATAAATGAGTAAAAATCAACATGTTCAACATTTGTTACCAACATCATGTCCAGAGTAACCTGAAACCCGTAAAAAATGACTTAAACAATGTCCAAAATGGCTCATATTGGCATTTTTATATGTCAACATAACGAAAGAATGACACCAAACCTGTCCTGATGGACTCATGTTGGTATTTTTACCCGTTAAAATACCAAAAACTGGATCCTTGTCTGGTCAAACTTTCCACCCATCAGATTCTACTGATGTTAGAGCCTCTACAGTTGGTGACATGTTGACTAAAGACTGTATTTTAATAGGAAACATGGATCCATCCATGTATATATACACCTACAGGAACTTTATGGAGCCACAATACCATACTAGATTGTCTGGGTCGAAAATATCTTGACAAAACAACTCAAAACTGGCCTAAAATGACACAAAATTTGTCCAAAATGAATCAAAACTAGTTCTTAACAACTAAAAAATGGCCCCAGATGAAACAAAAATGGTCCAAAGTGAATCAGAAAGTGTCCAACTGTCTAAAATAGCTGAACAAAACAACTCAATATTTGCCAAAACATCGGAAAATCTGTCCAAGATGAATCAAAACTTGTTCTTAACAACTCAAAATTGGCCCCAAATGAAACAAAACTAACTCAAAACTTTCCTAAAGTGCCAAGAAATGGTCCAAAATGGTTAAAAGGGTTCAGTATGACTCAGAAATTGTCAAAACTGACTGAAAAACTGTCCAAAATGACTCAGAATTTGTCCAGCATGACTCAAAATGTGTCCCAAACAACTCAAAAATGGCCCCAAATGAAACAAAAATGGTCCAAAGTCACTCAAAATTAGTCAAAACTCATTTAAAACCTTCATAAAGTACCAAGAAATGGTCCAAAATGGCTCAGAAATGGTTCAGTATGACTCAAAAATGGTCAAAAGTGACTGTAAAATGCTCCAAATGACACAAAATTAGTCCAAAATATCAAAAACTGGACTCTTGTCTTGTCAAACTTTCCACACATCAGATTCTACTGATGTTAGAACCTCTACAGTTGGTGACATGTTGACCAAAACATGGATCCATCCATAGACATACACTTAGAGGAACTTTATGGAGCCTTAATACTAACCTTGATGGAAAATGTTGCACTTTTTTCCATTTTCAAGGACCAATAATACAAACTTTGGCCTCTGTTGGATCCGTTTAATTCTTTATATCTGATGGAAACTATTCTGTCTGTGTCCAAACTGACTTAAAGCCTTTCTAAAGTGTCAAAAAATGACTCAGAAATGGTCAAAAGTGACTGAAAAATAGTCCAAAATGACTCAAAATGTGTCCTAAACAACTCAAAAGTGACCCCAAAATGAAACAAAACTGGTCCAAAGTTATTCAAAATTAGTCAAAACTGACTTAAAACTTTTCTAAAGTGCCTAAAGATGTTTTAAGAATGGGTCAAAAATGGTTCCATATTGCTAAAAAAATGGTCAAAATTGGCTTAAAAATGGTCCAAATGACACAAAATTTGTCCAAAATAGTCAAAAACTGGATCCTTGTCTGGTCAAACTTTCCACACATCAGATTCTACTGATGTTAGAGCCTCTACAGTTGGTGTCATGTTGACTAAAGACTGTATTTTTAGACGTAAACATGGATCCATCCATTTTGGACACTTTCTGAAGACTTTGGACCATTTTTGTTTCATCTGGGGCCATTTTTGAGTTGTTAAGAACAAGTTTGGATTCATTTTGGACAAATTTTGAGTTGTATTGTCAAGTTATTTTAGACTCAGACAATCAAGGCTGGTATTAAGGCTCCATAAAGTTCCTGTAGGTGTATTTATCTATGGATGGATCCATACACTTACAGGAACTTTCTGGGGCTCCAACAGCAGCCTTGATTGAACTTTTTGCACCGTTCTTCCATTTTTAAACACTCGTAGTAACAAATCTGTCCTCTGCTGGAGACGTTCAGTCATTAAATCTGATTAATCTCTTCTCTAACTCCAAACTTCGTCCAACGTGAATCAGAACTGAAGCAGAAACACTAAAATAATCCATCTCGTCTGCTCTGACTGGACACTGCCTGCAGTTCAACCTCATGTTTTTGTCCCGTTTCGATCACAGCTGATGGTTTTTCCACTTCCTGGAGGTGTTCAGCCTTTCATAGGTTCCTCAGAGTCTTTTTAATACTGAAGGTTAGTCTCTTCCTGACTCCTGCATGTACAGAACGATTCTGTCTTTGTCTGAGAACAAATGTGGAGTCGGTCCAAAGCTGCAGAGAGAAAAAACACGTCGCTTCTCCAGATCTGTGCAAGAAAAGCGAAACAGAAAAGCTGTTTGGTGAAGAAAGCATCCCTGACTGATGACGGGCAGGAAGCCGAGACACATCAGGTGTAAATGACTAAATAAATGGAGCCTGAATCCATTTAGCCGCTCCAACATTAGCGTCTCCAGCACCTGTAATATGGAGGAGGCTGGAGGACCTGCATCTCCACACGACCAGGTTCACTGTCTCTAAAGCAGCGAGACTTTATTCTACATGTGACGTTTAAAAATTCACCAAAAACAAACCGTTTGGTCAAAAGAGATTCTGTAAAAATCAAAATATTCTGCACTTTAACGCACAAACAGGAAGCCTCGAGTGGCCGAGCTGTGACCAACAGTCAGGTGGCGGAAATTCAGAGAGTTTTTATCTGCGTACAACAAATACGACATATGTTGGTGTTTTTACAGGTAGAAATGAGAGAAACTGGAACCTTGTCCTGTCAAACATTTCACAAATCAGATTGTAGTGATGTTAAAGGTGGAAATACCTCATTAAAATTTGCCAAAATGACTCAGAGCTTGTGAAAAACGGTCCAAAATCAAACAAAATACCTTTGAAATTCAATCAAATTCGTTCAAAATTATTTTAAAAATGTCCAAAATGACAGAAAACGTGTCCAGATGGACTCATGTTGATATTTTTACATGTCAAAATAATTTTAAAAAATGGATCCTTGTCTTTCCATACTCACCACATCAGATTCTACCTATGTTAGAACCTCTACAGTTGGTGACATGTTGACCAAAGACTGTATTTATGGTAGAAACATGGATCCATCCATAGATATATACTTACAGGGACTTTATGGAGCCACAACACCAGCCTGGATCGTCTGAGTCTAAAAAAGCTACACGAAACAACTCAAAATCTGTCCAAAATGAATCCAAACTTGTTCTTAGCAACTCAAAAATGGCCCCAGATGAAATAAAAATGGTCCAAAGTCTTTAAAAGTGTCCAAAATTACACAAAACATTGATTTTTACCAGTAAAAACAGCAAAAATTAACCCAAAATGACGCACAGTTGATCCAAACGGACTCAAAACGTGTCCAAAACAACTGAAAAAAGTCCAAAATTACTCAGAGTCCAGATGGACTCATGTTGGTATTTGTACATATTAAAATATCAAAAACTGGCTCCTTGTCTGGTCAAACTTTCCACACAACAGATTCTACTGATGTTAGAGCCTCTATAGTTGGTGACATGTTGACGAAAGACTGTATTTATAGTAGAAATATGGATCCATCCATTTATATGTACACTTACAGGAACTTTATGGAGTCACAATAGTCCGAAATTTGTCCTAAACAACTCAAAAATGACCCCAAATGAAACAAAAATGGTCCAACATTATTTAAAATTAGTCAAAAGGATTTAAAAATGGTCCATATACACGTATAGGGACTTTATAGAGCAACAATACCAGCTTTGATTGGAAACGTTGCACTTTTTCCCATTTTCAAGGACCAATAATACAAACTTTGGCCTCTGTTGGATCCGTTTAATTCTTTATATCTGATGGAAACTATTCTGTCTGTGTCCAAACTGACTTAAAGCTTTTCTAAAGTGTCGAAAAATGGCTCAAAAATGGTCAAAAGTGACTGCAAAATAGTCCAAAATGACTCAAAATTTGTCCTAAACAACTAAAAAATGACCCCAAATGAAGCAAAAAAGGTCCAAAGTCATTCAAAATTAGTCAAAACTAACTTAAAACCTTTCTAAAGTGCCTAAAAATGGTTCAGAATGGTTCAGTTTGACTCAGAAATGGTCAAAAGTGACTGAAAAATTGTCCAAATGACTCCAAACTCGTTGAAACACCTCTTAAACCTCTAAAATGACTAAAACAAACGTTCCAAAGTCGCCTCGGACTGTCCAGATGGAGCTAAACTAGTCTGAAACTTTAAAACTAAAAACTTAAACTAGACTTTTTTCATGTTTAGAGACCAGTACTTTAAAAAGTGTCCTTTAGAGGAGCCATTTGATTGTTTGAACAGTTTCTGAGTCTTCACCAAGCTTCCTGTCAGCGGTTGTTGTATTTCTGGAGATATCAAACCCTTAGAATGGCTTCTCGGGGGTTTTCTTACATCAAAAACAGAAAAATCAGAGGTTCTGAAAACATAGAAAGCATTTAACAGAGCTCAAATCAAAGATGAGTGACGTCTGAGTGAAGCTGGCGATGGTTTGAGTGTGTTTTTATGGAAACAGGAAGTAGTTTCCTCCTCAGGTCGTCCAATCAGGAAACAGGAAGTAGTTTCCTCCATAGACATATATACGTAGACGCCGCATTGACTGTGGAGGGACGTGCCTAAAGCTCCTCCATCTTGGTACAGGGCTAGCAGAGGGGGGAGTGAATGTAAGTCTATGGAGGTAAGAGGTACTCCACAATCTTAAAGTAGAATTATTCACTGAATTTTCGACCGATTTCCAAACGGTTTGGTTTGTTAAAACGTCACACATGTAGCTTTGACACAGGATGCTTGGATGCTTTTGTTCTATTTATGTCTGCCTGTCCGTCCTCCATGTCTGACGTTTGTAACAAACAATATATGTTGACAACTGATGGATTTATGATCACTTTTATAGTGCAGACATGTCATTCCTCTATAGACGTAATGCACTGTAGGGGCGAGTGGCACTGTACCAAGATGGCCGCCGCGTAGGCACGTCGGTTCCAATCGGCAGCAGCAGTCAACGTGGCGTCTACGTATATATGTCTATGGTTTCCTCCACATGTCATCTAATCAGGAAATAGGAAGTAGTTTCCTCCACAGGTCGTCCAATCAGGAAACAGGAAGTAGTTTCCTCCACAGGTCGTCCAATCAGGAAACAGGAAGTAGTTTCCTCCACAGGTCGTCCAATCAGGAAGCAGGAAGTAGTTTCATCCACAGGTCGTCCAATCAGGAGGCAGGGGTGGTTCTGCTGACAGTGGAGGTAAAACTGATGTTGTGTTTGTTTGTCTTCCAGACAACTTCTACAAGGTGGAAGGAGCCAAAGACGCCTTAATCTGTGGGAACAGCAGCGACGCCGGGTGAGTCCAGCTGTGTTTGTGGAGTTTGGCTGCTTGGCTTGTTTGGATCTGCTGGTTCCATGTTCCTCTGCAGGTGTAGCCTCCGACTGGAGACGTCTGTTGCTCTGTCTTTGGTGAAAATGACTGGATGTTGACTGGGCTGCTGTGATTGGTCAGAAGAATGGATGATGTCACTGGTTTGTTCCAGTGATGGTGGTGAAGGTTTGAGTCGTCTTGGACTGGTTTTGATCTGGTTTGGACCAAGTCTGGATTCAGTTTGGACAAAATATGCATTGTTTGGGACACATTTTGAGTCATGTTGGACAAGTTTTGTGTCATTTGGAGAGTTTTTAAGTGACTTTTGACCATTTTTGAGTCATGCTGAACCATTTTTAACCATTCTGGACCATTTCTTGGCACTTTAGGAAAGTTTGTTTCATTTGGGGCCATTTTTGAGTTGTTAAGAACAGCTTTTGATTCATTTTGGACAAATTTTGTGTCGTTTTAGGCCAGTTTTGAGTTGTTTTGTCAAGAAGTTTTAGACCCAGACAACCCAGGCTGGTATTGTGTCTCTATAAAGTTCCTCAGCGTATGGATGGATCCATGTTTACGTCTAAAATACAGTCTTTAGTCAACATGTCACCAACTGTAGAGGCTCTAACATCAGTAGAATCTGATGTGTGGACAGTTTGACCAGACAAGGATCCAGTTTTTGTTATTTTGGACAAATTTTGTGTCGTTTTGGACAAATTTTCCGATGTTTTAGGCAAATATTGAGTTGTTTTGTCAAGATATTTTAGAGACTTGAACATTTTCTAAAGACTGTGGACCATTATTGTTTAATTTGGGGCCATTTTTGAGTTGTTAAGAACAAGTTTTGATTCATGTCGGACAAATTTTGTGTCATTTGGACCATTTTTGAGTCATACTGAACCATTTTGGACCATTTCCTGGCACTTTAGGACAGTTTTAAGTTAGTTTTGTTTCATTTGGGGCCACTTTTGGGTTGTTTTGTCAAGATATTTTAGACTCAGACAATCCAGGCTGGTATTTTGGCTCCATAAAGTTCCTCTAAATGTACATATAAGTGGATGGATCCATGTTTCCTATTAAAGTACAGTCTTTAGTCAACATGTCACCAACTGTAGAGGCTCTAACATCAGTACAAAGTTTGACAGGGTTCCAGTTTTCGTCCATCTGAGCAGCTTTGAGTGTTTTTAAGAGGGTTTCGATCAGTGTTTGGGTTTTCTCTGCTGGACGGCCGTGCTGGTGTTCACTCGGCTGTACGTCTTTCCTCCACGTCAGGTGTTTTGTGCAGACGGCTGTGATGTCGTTATCGTGGCGGCAGTGAAACAACAAACCTGTGAAACGAATTAGGAAAGATTCCTGCCTCCTCTCTGGCAGCCGTCCTGCTGGTGGCGCCGAAAACCAGCCCCGGGAATCAGCCGCCATCCATCAGCGAGAGCCTTTATCTAATATCTGCGAGTGACGGACGGCTTCCAGGCTGAGCCTCCTGCAGCTCAGGACGGGAGGTTTAGTCTAGTCAGCAGCAGATCTCAGCCTTCGGTTTCTTCACTCCTTCAGTGTGTTTGAACGACGTGAACGGTGAAGACGGAAACAGATTGAGCTCCGTTTGGTTCACGTCTCGGCTGGGAGTCCAAACAAACAGCAGCTTGAGTCTTTAGTTCAGCAAATGTTTACCTCGGGAGTCGAGCCGAGAGTGAAGACGGAGGATCTGAACACCAGAGCTGGACCGCTTTCATCTGCTGATTCTGCTCACGTAGTTGTAAATATATACACTGTAAAACCTATTTTCTTTTAAATTTAACACAGAAACATCCTTTAATTCCAAACACAGACTGTAAATTTACACTGAAACACATTTTTAAGAATCTAATGTTTAAAATCTGTTGAGTTACCTGTAAAAAAATCTCAAAATTAATAGAGAAAACAAATCGGTATCGTTAGAAATGGTAGATTAATTCCATTAAAACGTTTGACTATAAAATTATACTGTTTGTTAGTTTATTTAAATGAGAAAATATGTCATAATGCCACTAATATTTACTGTTATTTGTACATTAAGGGTTAAAAATGGTGAATATTTAATAAAAATGTAGTAAAGCAACAGAAGAAAGATTTATTTTATCAGTTTAAAGAACAGGCCTCAAAACAATGATGTAAAACGACTCAGTTTTACTGCATTTAAATACACTAAAAATGAAATTTTATAGATTTTGGACGCTGTTCCCACAGTTTTTACAGTTTATGAACTTTACGTAATTCCACTGATTATTTTTATGGATGTTTTTTGCAGTGTACACTTATATAAAATGGTTATTTAGCTTTTATGGAGGACAATAGTTTAATAGCAGGTAGATTAATCGATAGACAGATATGATACTGTTTTGTAAATAATGACGCCTCAGAAAGCTGTTCTCTCACACTGTGTTTCTGTAAAATTACACTGTTTTCCTGCTTTTAAATCCACTAAAACTCAAATTATTTTACAGATAATTTACAATATTTTTTACAAAATTCAGCGAGCAACGTCGGACGAGTCCTCGCTTTGTGCTGTCCAGCAACCAAGACAGGATATCGCCATGTGGTTATTATGAGGGACGGACTTTGATCACGCGTGTGGAGTTTGAGGCCGATCAGAACATGTACAGGTTAGTTAGACATCACTTCCTGTTTCATGGCTTGATGGAGAGCATCAGAATAGGGGTGTGGCTGAGCTATCCTTATATGGTCATGTGGCTGTCATGAGGCCTGGACTCTGATCACGCCTGGGAAGTTTCTGACCATTTAGAGCATGTACAGGTCAGCCAGACAGCACTTCCTGTTTCATTGATGGTGAAACACCCAAATGCCGGGGGCCACCACGGCCACGCCCTCGTGCGTTAGCAGAACATTTTAATAACTTTTGCTCACCAACACCTGTAGTATAAGCTGGGCAAATTTGAGATCTATTGGAGTTACCCCGTAGGATGAGTTTGCTCTAGAAATTTTGAAAAATTTTGCCGAAATCGCCAAAAATCTAACATTCAATTCAAAATGGCCGACTTCCTGTTGCATTGTGGGTATGGGTTCTAGAGGCTTTTTTGCGCGTCTTGTCTTGATACATATGTGCTGCAAATTTCGTAGCTCTAGCTGAAAGTAACTGAGTGTAAACCATTTTTTGAAACTTTCTAGGGGGCGCTGTTGAGTCATTTTTCCATGCACATGTGTAATTCTCCCAGAATGTTAAATTTTTCGCCAGGTCTGTTGGGCGTGCCAAATTAGACGCGTTTTCGAGTAGTTTTAGGGCTTCAAAATTGCGATTCAAAAACGCTCTCAGTAATAATAATGATCTCTTGAGTACCAACAGGGTTCTAGTGACCGATAGACGAATAAACTGTTCTCAGGATTTCCCTGTTTTGTTAATTTCCAGGTAATATGTAGTAAAATCAGAGAATGAATCATTTAAAATCAGTATTAAATAGAAAGCAGCAGCCTGGTTCCATGTTGTTGCTTCAGCTCTACTCCTGAACGTGGTTTTAGGAGCTCCAACCCCTGGTGGAGCTCTGCTGGGTTTTATGTCCGCCTCACGTTTGCGTGCATGAATGTTATCTGTCAGGGAGGACGAGGATCCGCTCAGAGCATCACGCTGACTGACAACGCCGTGGCAACGCAGCATCACACCGCTCACGGCGACAGCGGCTAGCCCCTGGCTAAGCTAACGGGCGCGAGCACACAGCTAGCGGGCTAGCAGGGCGCTGGGTCAGGGAGCTGGCGGAGTCGTGGGTCAGTGAAGCCTCGGGAGGACGGATGGAGAGGGACAGAGATGAATGTGAGAAATAACAATGTGGGAACAGCTGATAGAAACAGAGAACAGCAGAGGGAGAAGAACCACAGAGACAAACAAAGGTTCTAACTGGAACCAAACATGGTTCCTCGATGCCACAGAAGAACCGCAGAGGAACAGTTTCCAGGAAAACTGTCAGCAAGAGGTTCTTTACAGAAAACCCACCAGAGGGACCTCCTGTAACCATGACAACAGGGTTCCTAAATGGTCTCTAGCTGCACCAGGTTCTTGAAGGAGCCTTTTCCAGATGTCTGTGAAGGTTCTCAGTGGTCCAGGTCATGGTTCTCCTCAGGGTTTCAGCCGTAGCATCTGGACTGGATGGAGCTGCTCCAAGACGTTTGCTTTGGTCATTTTACATCATTTTGTGTCTCTTTCTGGTAGTTTTGTGTCTCTTTGTTGTTGTTTTGTGTCTCTTTGTTGTTGTTTTGTATCTTTTGTGGTCATTTTGTGTCTTTTTCTGGTTATTTTGTGTGTTTTTGTTGTCATTTTGTGTCTTTTTCTGGTTGTTTTGTGTCTTTTTGTGGTTATTTTGTGTCTTTTTGTGGTTGTTTTGTGTCATTTTGTGGTCATTTTGAATCTTTTGTGGTCATTTTGTGTCATTTTGTGGTCATTTTGTGGTCATTTTGTGGTCATTTTGAATCTTTTGTGGTCATTTTGTGTCATTTTGTGGTCATTTTGTGGTCATTTTGTGTCTTTTTCTGGTTGTTTTGTCTTTTTGTTGTCATTTTGTGTCTTTTTCTGGTTATTTTGTGTGTTTTTGTTGTCATTTTGTTTCTTTTTCTGGTTGTTTTATGTCTTTTTCTGGTTATTTTGTGTCTTTTGTGGTCATTTTGTGGTCATTTTTTGTCATTTTGTGGTCATTTTGTGTCATTTTGTGGTCATTTTGTGTCTTTTTGTTGTCATTTTGTGTCTTTTTCTGGTTGTTTTGTCTTTTTGTTGTCATTTTGCATCTTTTGTGGTCATTTTGTCTCTTTTTGTGGTCAGTTTGCATCTTTTGTGGTCATTTTGTGTCTTTTTCTGGTTGTTTTGCATCTTTTTGTTCTAATTTTATGTCATCTTGTGTCTGAAACGTCTTTGAGTAACTCAATCAAGTGGACCGTCCTGGTTGTGTTTTGATGACAGGACTTGATTTGTGTCATTTTAACCAGAGAAGTTCAACACTGGTATTCGTGGCGTTTCTGGGTTCCTCTGGTTCGAACACATTCAGAGCAACATGTCGAGGGTTTTCTCTCGCTGTCCTCCGATGACTTCCTGGTGAAGCTGGACGTCCTGTGTGGCTGATGCTGTGTGGATACTCTACAGCTGCTCTGCTTGTGGAAAGGAAAAAGCACCTTAAATGAATTAGCAGCTCTCTTTGCGTGATCCCGATCTTTAAGCCAGACATGTTTGGTTCTGCGAGCAGCAAATGTCATTAGTTTGTATTTTTATCTCCCACCCGGGTGTCCGTTTTCACCCTCGAACGCTCCGCATGAATCAACGCTCGGTGACGTTTGCTGTGCTGGTCTGGACGCTCGGGAAGCTTTTCTCCGGTCCTCAGACTGAGTCAACAGCGTCGAGTTATCAGGATGAGTGAGGGCAGGACGAGAGCGGCGGTGACAGTGATGCTGATCATCGGCCTGTTTGTGCTGAAGTCGCCCGGCTCACGCATGACGCTGATTGGCCGAGCCCGAGGGCAGAGGTCACTGAGCTAACCCGCTGTGACATCCACACTGACGCGCCGCAGCTCCACAACCAGCTGCAGCCACTGAATCACCGGATCTCAGCGTCGGCCGGCGTAGAGCCTCAGCTAAGGACCGCCAGGGCTGAGATCAGCATCATCCAGAACCATCAGGCCAGGAGGAGCCAGTCGGACCGAGCCGACGTCCACGAGAAGCTAAAGAACACGGTGAAAGGTGGAGCGTGTTTGGTCAGATGGTCGCGTTTGTTCAGCATGTCTGGTGTGAACCCGACCAGGACGACCACAGTGGATGCATAGTCCTGACAGTGAAGAAAAGAGGAGGGAGTGATGATATGTAGAGGTGTTGATGATGTTTATAGATGTAAAGTGAATGTCTGACCACAAAAACATGCTGAACAACAGCAACGACACAAAAAGATGCAAAATGAACACAAAGAGACACAAAACAACCACAAAAAGACGCTAAATGACCACAAAAAGGCACAAAACGACCACAAAAAGATGTAAAATGACCATAAAAAGACACAAAACGACCACAAAAAGATGCAAAATGACCATAAAAAGACACAAAATGACCACAAAAAGATGGAAAATGACTACAAAAAGAGGAAATAACAACAAAAAGGCACAAAAACACCACAAAAAGACACAACATGACAACAAAATGACCACAAAAAGACACAAAATGACTACAAAAACACACAACATGACCACAAAAAGATGCAAAACAACCACAAAAAGATGTAAAATGACCATAAAAAGACACAAAATGACCACAAGAAGATGCAAAATGACTACAAAAGAGGAAATAACAACAAAAAGGCACAACATGACCACAAAAACACACAAAATGATCACAAAAAGATGCAAAATGACCATAAAAAGACGCTAAATGACAACAAAAGGCACAAAACGACACAAAATGACCACAAAAAGATACAAAACAACCACAAAAAGATGTCAAACAACCACAAAAAGATGTAAAACAACCACAAAAAGATGTCAAACAACCACAAAAAGATGTAAAATGACCACAAAAAGATACAAAATGACAACAAAAACATGCAAAATGACCAGTAAAGATGCAAAATGACAACAAAAGATGCAAAATGACAACAAAAACATGCAAGATGACCATAAAAAGATGCAAAATGTTGTTGTTTTTTAAGGTTTACATGTAAATAAACCATTTTCTTGTTGTTGTTTTTATTTTAACTGAACCAAACAGGGTAAATCTGTGGAGTGTTAGTTTAAAGAGGATCTATCACTTGTTAATCCTCTACCTTCATGCATCCAGTCTCTGTGTTTACGTGTCCGTCTGCAGACTGATATCCAGCTGAGATCCAGACCTGCTGATCAGAACCTCGGCGCTCCTTTAATTAGCCTGAAACCTGCTGAGAAACGAGCCGAACGCCACGAATACCTCCCAGGACGGAGGAGGACGTTCCTGCATTCTGCTGACATGCCTGCTTCCTCGTTAGCGATGCTAATTAGCCTCCATGTGACCCGTGAGGTCACGGCGGGCCGGTTCAGCTCGGTGCCGGCGTCGGCCTGTCGGTTCCTCCATCTGAGGCGTGTTCAGACACCAGAGCCAGTCTGACTGTGGAGGGACCAGGATGAAGAAGCTCCTCTTGTTGTCTCGGAGGGTCCAGGATCCTCAGACTCCCTCCTGGAGCAAAGAGAGGAAGAGGAGGAGCCTCAGGATGAAGGTTCCAGTCTGAGCAGAGTTTCAACATGTCGACGGATCGTCTCTATGATAAACACAACAAACAGACCTGAACACGGATCTTTAAACCCACCGACAGACGACTGAAGACCAAATATTAACTTTAACTTCATGAAAAACCAATAAAAGTGCTGTTAAAGAACGTTTAGGATCTGGCAGCAACAGCTCCAGCAAATATATAGTAATATAATATAATATAAAATAATAAAATAAAATAGAATAGAATAGAATACTACTAATAATGATGATAATAATAATGATATAATATAATATAAAATAATAATAATAATAATGATAATAATAATATAATATGATATATAATAATAATAATATATAATATAAAATAATAGAATAGAATAGAATACTAATAATAATGATGATAATAATAATAATATAATATAATATAATATAAAATAATAATAATAATAATAATAATGATAATAATAATATAATATGATATAATATAAAATAATAATAATAATAATAATAATAATGATAATAATAATATAATATGATATATAATAATAATAATATATAATATAAAATAATAAAAATAGAATAGAATACTAATAATAATGATGATAATAATAATAATATAATATAATATAAAATAATAATAATAATAATGATAATAATAATGATAATAATAATAATGATAATAATAATGATAATAATAATGATGATAATAATAATAATATAATATAATATAAAATAATAATAATAATAATAATAATAATAATAATTATATAATATAATATAATGTAACATAATATAATTCAATATAATATAAAATAATAATACTAATATAATAATAATAATAATATAATAATGATGATAATAACAATAATATAGTATAATATAATTAAAATTCATAATAATAATAATATAATGTAACATAATAACATAATATAATATAAGATCATATAATAATAATAATAATAATAACAACAACAATAATAATATAGTGTAATATAATAATATAATATAGAATATAATAATAATATAATGTAATAATGATAATATAATATGATAAAATATAATATAATGTAATATAATAATAACAAATAATGATAATATAATATAATTTAACATAAAATAATAATAATGTAATATAATAATATAATAGAATGTAATATGATAATAATAATAATAATAATAATAATAATGAAAGAACAAATAGAAAAATGTTTATAAAGCAGTGACAATAACAGCAAATATCTTTCTGCTGATTTAAATCCAGTAAAAAATTATAAAAGAACAAATTATAGTTTGTAAAATCAAATACAGAGATTGGTTTTTAGGGTTTTCTAACATTTAATTCTGTTTTCTATGATTTATTCGGTTTTATCTGTAAAATAACACAACATGAAAACACATTACTGTTTATGAAAATACGTTTTCTTTATGTTTAAATGTCAATAAATACTTTAGATATTATAGGTTTTATCTGTGATTTAACAAAACAGGGAGAATCTGGAAAAAACAGTTAAAAATACAAACAATTACAATTATTTTGTATTTAAAAAAAAAACAGCAAATATCTGTAAAATAACGACGTGTTCAGCTGATTTTAATATAAAGTGTAATTTACAGTCGACTGATTTAAACCCAGAGTTCTGATGCTGGTGGATTCTCAGGTTTTTCAGGTCCAACATGTAAATCCAGACTTTTTTCTCCGTAGTTTTCCTGGATAATCTCTGAAACACCAGGAGGCTGGTTCAAGGTCAGTTAAAGGTTCTTCTTCCCAGTGTTTTATATTAATAACGGGTGAAATCGTCTCTTGAGGAGCCTCAGATCCTCCAGAACCTCGGACCTCTTCCTGGTTCTGGCAGCGGCCGAGTCCAGATGGGACCCATCGGAGCCGTTCTGGGTCACGTAGCGGGGCGGTCTGAGCGGAAACCCGCCTCGGATCCCGACCAGCTCCTGTCTGTGATCTCATAGTTCTGGTCCGGAACCAGCCGAAGCAAGTCCTTCACCCTCGGCTGCCTCCAGGAGGAGCTCAGAGGAGATCCGACGGTGCAGATTAACGTTACGTTCATTTATTCACAGTGAAAAAGCTCCTCTTCACCTCCAGGAAGGAACTTTTGGAACATTTGTGCACCATAAGCTCTCAGAAACTCACTGCTCTGTTATCAGTTTTAGTCTGTTTTGTTAAAAATCATAGAAAAATGTATTAATTTAAAGATGAACTGTAAAAAAATACACGACAAAAACCCAAAACAAGCCAAACTGTAAATACTAACATCAAAAAATCTGCAGTTTTCACAATAGTTCTCTGTAAAATGACTCTATTTGACTGTTAATCCCAAATATATGTGTTAAATTTCACAGAATCCTACATAAAACCTTGAATCCTCTCAGGAAGAAAACATGGCGGCTCTGCTTGAGAGTCGCCATGTTTTCAGGTTGAACCTCCAGAGCAGCAGTGACCTGGTCACTGAGGATCTGCTGCCGCCTCGTTTTCCAAACCCGTGTTCGGTTTTGGGGATGATTTGCTGCCAGCGTTGACCAGGACCTCCAGACACATTAAAGCCGCTGCATTAGACGATGCATTAAAACTCATTACGTCGCTGCTTAATTCTTAATGCAGCCGAGCTTCTTACAAACCATCTGCACTTCAAAACAAACGTTCAGGCTCCACACAAACAAAACTTCTAATGAAACTATGTTGAACAAACAAACTGCACTGAAAATATGGAATGTTATGGTTGAAGCTTGCAAAATAAGTTCAGTTCATACATATGCATTTGCTAATGTTGCTAACGGAGTGTCACATTGGTCCTCGATCGCCCACGTTCTCCACCAACAACATAAACATACATTAGCTAAAATTGCTAACAGAGTGTCACATTGGCACGTCGAATGCCTGTATTCTCCACCAACAAAATTGATAACGTTGCTAACAGAGTGTCGCGTTGTTCATTGATCGCCTGCTTTGTCCACCGACAACACAAATGTACATTAGCTGACGTTGCTAACGGAGTGTTGCGTTGGGCCTCGATCACCCACAGTCCCCACCAACAACAAAAACAAACATACATCTGCTAACGTTGCTATCGGAGTGTTATGTTGGGCCTCGACCGCCCGCATTCTACACCAACAACTTAAACATAAATTAGTTGATGTTGCTAATGGAGTTTTGCGTTGGGCCTTGATTTGCTAACATTGCTAACAGAGTGTCGCGTTGGGCCTCAACCGCCCGCATTCTCCACCAACAACATAAACAGACATTAGCTAACGTTGCTAACGGAGTGTCGCGTTGGGCCTCAATCGCACGCGTTCTCCACCAGCAGCACAAATGTACATTAGGTAAAATTGCTAACGAAGTGTTGCATTGGGCGTCGAACGCCTGCATTCTCACCCAATAAAAATGCTAATGTTGCTAACAGAGTGTCGCGTTGTTCATCAATCGCCTGCTTTGTCCACCGACAACACAATGTACATTAGCTAACATTGCTATCGGAGTGTCACGTTGGGCCTCGACTGCCCGCATTCTCCACCAACAACTTAAACATAAATTAGTTGATGTTGCTAATTGAGTTTTGCGTTGGGCCTCGATTTGCTAACATTGCTAACAGAGTGTCGCGTTGGGCCTCAGTCGCCCGCATTCTCCACCAAGAACACAAATTTGCTTTAGCTAACGTTGCTAACGGAGTGTTGCGTTGGGCCTCAACCGCCCGCATTCTCCACCAACAACTTAAACATAAATTAGTTGATGTTGCTAACGGAGTGTTGCGTTGGGCCTCGATCACCAGCTTTTCCACCAACAACACAAACATACATTTGCTAATGTTGCTATTGGAGTGTTGCGTTGGGCCTCGATTTGCTAACGTTGCTAACAGAGTGTCGTGATGGGCTTCAACCGCCCGCATTCTCCACCAACAACACAAATTTGCATTAGCTGACGTTGCTAACGGAGTGTAGCGTTGGGCCTCGATCCCCCACATTCTCCACCAACAACACAAATGTACATTAGCTAACGTTGCTAACGGAGTGTAGCATTGGGCTTCAATTGTCATCATTCTCCACCAACAGCGTAAATGCACTTTTGCTGACGCTGCTAACGGAGTGTCTCGTTGGGCCTCGATCCCCCACATTCTCCACTAGCAACACAACAACAGCGGCGAGAAGCTGTTTTCTCATCAGAGCCGGAAGACAGCTCAAACTGTTTTTATTTGCCCCGCGGAGCGACGAGGAAACACAGGAGCGAGTCGGGGAGGTGGAGGTTTAATCATCAGTGACCCAGCTTCTGTCACCGCGGCAGTTAGCGAGAAATATGGCCTGACCCCAGTCTGAGGAAAGAGCTGCTGAGGGGGTTGATTTTCCTGGAATACGCTGCGTCACATCGCTGATATTCATCATTCCATTAGCCCGCCGTTCGCCGCTTGTGGTCGCCATGCCGACTGTGTGCGCGCGCTCCATTAAATTAGCTTCATTTGTGCTCGTAGCGATGCTTTTCCAGCCGCACGCTCGTTGGTCGGCGTTTGCAGGGTTCTCTGCTGAAGGAGGGCCGCCATGTTGGTGCAGATCCAGCGGTTTGACTTTAAACGTGTGTGTGTGTGTGTGTGTGTGTGTGTGTGTGTGTGTGTGTGTGTGTGTGTGTGTGTGTGTGTGTGTGTGTGTGTGTGTGTGTGTGTGTGTGTGCACGTGCCATAAAGCTCTCAGCTCCATCCGTCTCTGTTATAAATGGTTAAAACATTATGTTAAAAGCTACACTGATCAATAACTCAACTACGGTATTGAAAACATTTTTCAAAATGGAGGTTGATTTTGTCTGAGTGCATGTGTGTGTTTTATATGTGTGTGTGTGTGTGTGTGTGTGTGTGTGTTGGGGGTGTGTTCAGTGTGAGTTACGAGCTCTCCGGGAGGCTGTGAATGTGACATCTGTCCAATATTTCGCCAAAGACACAAAAGAGGCTTCTACCACCTAAACGCTGGTCCACAGGGAGATAAGTGTGTGTGTGTGTGTGTGTGTGTGTGTGTGTGTGTGTGTGTGTGTGTGTGTGTGTGTTGATTGATAACAGTACTTTTAGTTTTTTTTCTCAGTGTGAGGAAAAAGAGCTTTGGAGAATCCCCAGGTTTGTTTCAGCAGGTGTATATAAAGTAAATAAGCCCTTGTTGTTACTTCCTCTACTGCTAAAGTAAATTAGAAATGAATTAAATAAATGTAAAATAATGCTAACATTAAATAAAATATTTGTATATGTAAATAATAATGAAGTGAGTAAACTCTTATTATTACTTTCTCTACCGCTGAAGTAAATAAAAGGTAAAATGTTATAAACAATTAAATACAATGAAAAGGTAAATAAAAAGTAAAATAATAATAGAATAAAATTAAATAAATATGAATAAAAATTAATAATAAAGTGAATTAATTATTACTGTTATTTCCCCTGTTTGCTGAAGCAAATAAATAGGTAAAATAATAATAAACAATTAAATAAAATGAAAGTAAATGAAAAGTAAAATAATGACAAATTAAATATATAAAATAAAGTATTATAATTAGTAGTATAATTACTGCTGCTAAACTAAGTAAAGAGTAAATAAGAAAGTAAAATAAGAATAAAAATAATAATAAAATACAATTAAATGAATAAAAATGATTATAAAGTAGATGAACTCACTTTATTATTATTATTACTGTTAAAGTAAATAAAAGGTAAAATAATACTAAAATTAAATAGAATAAATATAAATAAAAATGATAATAAAGTGAATAAACTCTTATTATTACTTCCTGTGCTGCAAAACCAAATAAAAAGTTAACAAAAAGGTAAAAATAATAATTAACAATTAAATGAAATGACAAATAAAAAATAAAATAAATAAAAAAAGTCAAATAATAATAAATTGAATGTTTAACTAACTTTAATTATTACTGCTGTTTAAGTAAAGAATAACTAAAAAAGTAAAATAGTAATAAATAATAATAATAATAATAATAATAATAAAATACAATTAAATAAATAAAAATTGTGATAAAATAGTCAAACTCTTATTGTACTACTTCTACTGTTGAAGTAAATAAACCATAAAATCATGAAAAATATTAAAATTAAATGAACAAAAATTACAAAATAAAGTAAATAAACTGATTATTACTACTGATAAAATACATAAATGGTAAAATAATTCTAGTTTTATTAATTCTTCATGTTGTTCTGTTTCCATGGAGGTGCAGGACTTTATATTGCAGTGAAAAGTGAACCAACAGTGAGGAAAAACGACCAGAGACTGCTGCTCAGAGTTCACAGGGTTGATTCCTTTCTGTCGTCCTCACTGTGAAACTCTCCGTTCGTCTGCTTCGCGTCGACACGTGGACAGTTTCCGTATTAATCTGGTGGCAGAAAGGCAGAGGAGGGTGAATAAGCTGGATCGAATTAAAAGTCAGTTCTAAGAACAGCCCACACTGGAAGGATGAAATGAACTTTATTGATCCCCGAGGGGAGAATTAGGTCACAAACAGCGAGCTGTGGGCTGAAGGAACAAGGAGAGACGGCGTCGCACAACATTAATTAAAATAAAATATGATCTGCTGGATGGAAACTGACTCACAGCTGCCTCACGTCCTGCTGTTTCCTCGCTAGAAGTGACCGATGCTGAGCGCAGACGAGACACCTGAACACACCGGTCGACCTCCTCCTGCAGCTCAGAGCAGAAAACACCCACCACGATGTCCCAGTGCATCATGGGTAGCCACGGGAGGAGGAGGAGGAAGTCTGAGCGGCTGTCTGGTTCTCACCCTCAGATGATTTAATTCACACGAACAAACCTGAGACCTGAGATCCCAACTTTAAACGGGATTCTTAGACCGAGAAGTTCCTGTTTCTGCAGGAGGCTAAAGAACGGACAGTAATTCTACAGTAGAATGTTTCCAGTCAGAGTAGAATTAGAATATTTTACTGATTTCAAACCAGCATCGATCATCATGTTACAGATGTATGGATTATTTCAAGGATTAAAAAAATACTAAATCTCTTTATAAAATGTTTTTTACCTCTGGAGGTTCTGTTTGTGCCGGGGTTGGTTTGTTTGTTTGTGTTCAAAATAACTCAAAAAGTAATGGACAGATTTGGATGAAATGTTCATGAAATGTGTGAAATGGGACAAAGAAGAAATGATGACATTCTGGGACTGATCCGGATCACCGTCTGGATCCAGGATTTCTTTTAATCTAACTGTAACCAGGTGGAAAATTAAATGCGGTTTACTCTAAAAGCCACCAGAGGGCGCTCTTGTTTTTGGGGTAACCCCCTCTGACCACATGACATTTTGGGTCTCCACGTGACAGACAGCAACAGTGACGGAGTTCTCTTTCCTTCCTGAGCGACATACGCACGGTTGGGCCGGCATTCTTATCTCCGGTTGTCTAAGAAGCTGGGAGGCTGTTAGGAGCTGCCGCGCTAGAGGCCGCGCCTGTTCATTAGGTCGGATGGGGTGAAGGCCGCATTGTTGGTAGGACATTTGAACTGTCTGTAATTACATTTGAATCTGTAACGTTCCATACAAAATATGTGAATTGGGAGATTGTGTTGGGGGTGGACTGAAGCTCCTTGGAGGAGGTATGAGCTCTCTGAGGGATTTTCTAGTTTTACATATTTTCTGTTTGTTAAATCGCCGTACACAAAAGAAGTATGAATTTACATGTTTACTAAGGGTGGGACAAAACATCGATGAATTGAATTGATGAATTGAAGCATGGTGGTGGCAGCATCATGACGTGAAGCACAGTGGTGGCAGCATCATGATGTGAAGCATGGTGGTGGCAGCATCATGAAGTGAAGCATGGTGGTGGCAGCATCATGACGTGAAGCATGGTGGTGGCAGCATCATGACGTGAAGCATGGTGGTGGCAGCATCATGATGTGAAGCATGATGGTGGCAGCATCATGACGTGAAGCATGGTGGTGGCAGCATCATGACGTGAAGCATGGCGGTGGCAGCATCATGACGTGAAGCACGGCGGTGGCAGCATCATGACGTGAAGCACGGCGGTGGCAGCATCATGGTGTGAAGCACGGTGGTGGCAGCATCATGGTGTGAAGCATGGTGTTGGCAGCATCATGATGTGAAGCACGGTGGTGGCAGCATCATGATGTGAAGCACGGTGGTGGCAGCATCATGACGTGAAGCACGGTGGTGGCAGCATCATGGTGTGAAGCACGGTGGTGGCAGCATCATGATGTGAAGCACGGTGGTGGCAGCATCATGGTGTGAAGCACGGTGGTGGCAGGATCATGACGTGAAGCATGGTGGTGGCAGGATCATGATGTGAAGCATGGTGGTGGCAGGATCATGACGTGAAGCACGGTGGTGGCAGCATCATGTGGGGATGCTTCCCTGCAGGCCTTTGTTTCAAGCCAGACAGTTTTCTACGGACCAATCATCGCGCTACATGACCAGTCCGTGGCACTAAAAAGGCTGCAAAAAATAATTCTGTTCCTTCGGTTCCTGTTAAGAACCTAATTAAACTCCTGTCCCGTCCCTTGTTGTGTATTTAGAGCTAATATTGAGTGAAATGATGGAGTCGTCTGAAGGATGAGTGAGTCCACCTGGGAGGCTGAGGAAGACGTGGTCTCAGGGAAATGAATATTTATGGGCAGGTAGCTTTATTGACCTGGACTCAGTCGACTCTGTTGACATGTGGGAGCAGCTGGTCGCCAGACTGATCGATATGTTTCAGGCTGACCGACGAACAGACGGATGGACGGCAGCAGAGGAGAATGAAGGACTGTAGAGAAGCTGGAATTATAGCCTGGACAGGTGTCACCTCAGAGACAGGAAGCAGTGGTCAGAGTCTTTAGAGTTCACCTGTTGTTTGCTTCGACTCATCGTCTGGATGGAAACTGATCTTCTCCAGGTCTTAGTTCTCTATCAGACTCCATCAGGTTGTCCTCCAGGACTTCTCTTTACTTTGCTGCCTTCATTTACCCTCTACCTTTACAAGACTTCCAGGACCTGCTGCTGAGGAACATCCCCACATCATGATGCTGCCACCACCATGCTTTATTATGGGGAGAATGTGTGTTTGTGGTGATGTTCAGGGTTTGGTGTCCAACAATCATAGCGTCTAGTCTGATGGTCTAAAACCTCCATCCTGGTCTCCTCAGACCAAAGAACCTTCTTCAGGTGACTTCAGAGTCTCCACATGTCTTCTGGTGACTCTAGTCCAGATTTAATCTGAGCTTTTTCCAACAGAGTCTTTCTCTTTGTCTCCATGAAGCTTTGACTTTGACTCCTTCTTCTAACTCCTTCAGAGGAGTCATAGGAGTCTTGGTGTCCTCCCTCACTAGTCTCCTTCTTCTATCTCCTTCAGAGGAGTCATAGGAGTCTTGGTGGCCTCCCTCACTAGTCTCCTTCTTCTAACTTCTTCACAGGAGTCATAGGAGTCTTGGTGGCCTCCCTCACTAGTCTCCTTCTTCTAACTCCTTCAGAGGAGTCATAGGAGTCTTGGTGTCCTCCCTCACTAGTCTCCTTCTTCTATCTCCTTCAGAGGAGTCATAGGAGTCTTGGTGGCCTCCCTCACTAGTCTCCTTCTTGTATCTCCTTCAGAGGAGTCATAGTTGTCTTGGTGGCCTCCCTCACTAGTCTCCTTCTTCTAACTTCTTCAGAGGAGTCATAGGAGTCTTGGTGGCCTCCCTCACTAGTCTCCTTCTTCTAACTCCTTCAGAGGAGTCATAGGAGTCTTGGTGTCCTCCCTCACTAGTCTCCTTCTTCTAACTCCTTCAGAGGAGTCATAGGAGTCTTGGTGGCCTCCCTCACTCACTAGTCTCCTTCTTCTAACTCCTTCAGAGGAGTCATAGGAGTCTTGGTGTCCTCCCTCACTAGTCTCCTTCTTCTAACTCCTTCAGAGGAGTCATAGGAGTCTTGGTGTCCTCCCTCACTAGTCTCCTTCTTCTAACTCCTTCAGAGGAGTCATAGGAGTCTTGGTGTCCTCCCTCACTAGTCTCCTTCTTGTATCTCCTTCAGAGGAGTCATAGGAGTCTTGGTGTCCTCCCTCACTAGTCTCCTTCTTTAACTCCTTCAGAGGAGTCATAGGAGTCTTGGTGTCCTCCCTCACTAGTCTCCTTCTTCTAACTCCTTCAGAGGAGTCATAGGAGTCTTGGTGTCCTCCTTCACTAGTCTCCTTCTTCTAACTCCTTCAGAGGAGTCATAAGAGTCTTGGTGTCCTCCCTCACTAGTCTCCTTCTTCTAACTCCTTCAGAGGAGTCATAGGAGTCTTGGTGTCCTCCCTCACTAGTCTCCTTCTTGTATCTCCTTCAGAGGAGTCATAGGTGTCTTGGTGTCCTCCCTCACTAGTCTCCTTCTTCTAACTCCTTCAGAGGAGTCATATTTGTCTTGGTGTCCTCCCTCACTAGTCTCCTTCTTCTAACTCCTTCAGAGGAGTCATAGGTGTCTTGGTGGCCTCCTTCACTAGTCTCCTTCTTCTAACTCCTTCAGAGGAGTCATAGGAGTCTTGGTGGCCTCCCTCACTAGTCTCCTTCTTGTATCTCCTTCAGAGGAGTCATAGGAGTCTTGGTGTCCTCCTTCACTAGTCTCCTTCTTCTAACTCCTTCAGAGGAGTCATAGGAGTCTTGGTGTCCTCCCTCACTAGTCTCCTTCTTTAACTCCTTCAGAGGAGTCATAGGAGTCTTGGTGTCCTCCTTCACTAGTCTCCTTCTTCTAACTCCTTCAGAGGAGTCATAGGAGTCTTGGTGTCCTCCCTCACTAGTCTCCTTCTTGTACCTCCTTCAGAGGAGTCATAGGTGTCTTGGTGTCCTCCCTCACTAGTCTCCTTCTTCTAACTCCTTCAGAGGAGTCATAGGAGTCACATATGATGATCATACGTGTCTCTTTGTTGTCTTTCTGTATTTATTTTATGGATCCATCAGGTCTTATTTTACTTTCAGTCTCAGATTTTGAAAAATGATGTTAAATTTGTCGACAGTAACATAAAATAGTTTCAACTGATTGAAGACTTTGTTCAAAATGACTCATAAACGATCTCAAACTTGTCTAAACTGGTTGTTTGGTTTAGTGCATCAGCTGTAACCATGTTGAATGATTCGTCCATCCAGTGTTATTATAAATATTATAAACAGCTTCACTACTGATGTGTTTAATTACGTCTCATCTGAAGGACGAATGCGGCTTCATGTGATGTTTGAACTTATGGAGGAGGAGAACCAGAGGAAGGAGATCAGAGAGAGAAAAGTTGAGGAATGCTTAAATATAGAAGGAGGAAGGAGCGCGGTGGGTCTCCTGTGCAGTGGGAGTCATCGATCCAGGGCTGATCCGGGGCTGATCCGGGGCCCACGCCTCGGGTCCTGGTGGGCTCTATTTCTGTAGCGCCACATTAGCTCCCCTCTGCTGTAAATCACCGGGCCACAGCTGGTGAAGCGAACACGACTTGGCGCCCGGCGCTGCTGAGCAGGAACGCCGAGTGTCTGGGCGGCGGCCAGGACGCCTTCTTCAGATGCCGACACGCAGAGCCGGGTAACGAGCCTCTGGAGGGGCGGCTCCACGGGGGCCGGGGGTCCCAGCTCGCTCCATTAAAACCAGCGTTACGGGTTCTACATGTAGCGGTCCTGATCTCTATGTTGGTTTCAAACGTCAAACTGTGATCAAAAAGTTCCAACACTGGCTTTTCCTCCAGTCATTGAGCCTCTCTGTGGTCGTTTTGTGTCTCTTTTGGTTGTTTTCGGTCTCTTCTTAGGTTTTTTATGAGGCTTTGTCCAGTTATTTTTCCTCCTTTTGGTCGTTTTGTGTCTCTTTTTGTTAGTTTTTTTGCTCTTTGAGGTCCTTTTGCATCTATTTTTGCTCATTTGTGTCTCTTTTTAGGCTGTTTTGTGTCTTTGTCGGGTTGTTTTTTCTCCTTGTGGTCGTTGTATCGTCAGTATTTTTTTGTCTCTTTGGATCTTTGTAGCACCTTTATGTCATTTTTTGCGTCATACTTACATGTTTTATATCATTTTTTTTTGCCAGTTTTGTGTCATATTTACATCTTTCTTTGTCATTTTAGCATCTTTTTGATATTATTTGTGTCATTTTAGGGTCTTTTTGATATTTTTTGTTTCATTTTAGCATCTTTTTGATATTTTTTCTTTCTTTTAGCATCTTTTTGATATTATTTGTGTCATTTCAGGGTCTTTTTGCCATTTTTTATTGTCATTTTTGAAGCTTTTTGATATT
Organism: Dascyllus trimaculatus; assembly: GCA_024666655.1. Classification (NCBI taxonomy): domain Eukaryota; kingdom Metazoa; phylum Chordata; class Actinopteri; family Pomacentridae; genus Dascyllus; species Dascyllus trimaculatus. Next base: position 1,914,942 of record CM045466.1, read on the forward strand.
TTTTGTGTCATTTTAGTGTCTTTTTGATATTTTTTGTGTCATTTCAGGGTCTTTTTGCCATTTTTTAATGTCATTTTTGAAGCTTTTTGATATTTTTTGTTTCATTTTAGCATCTTTTTGATATTTTTTGTTTCATTTTAGCATCTTTTTGATATTTTTTGTGTCATTTCAGGGTCTTTTTGCCATTTTTTAATGTCATTTTTGAAGCTTTTTGATATTTTTTGTTTCATTTTACTGCTTTTTGCCATTTTTAAATGTCATTTTTGCATCTTTTTGATATTTTTTGTGTCATTTTAGCATCTTTTTGATATTTTTTGTTTCATTTTAGTGTCTTTATGACATTTTTAATGTCGTTTTAGCAGCTTTTTGTGTCATTTTTACGTCTTTCTTTGTCATTTTTGCAGCTTTTTGATATTTTTTGTGTCATTTTAGCGTCTTTACGTCATTTTTTGTTGTCATTCTTGCAACTTTTTGTTTAATTCCAGTGTTTTTGGTCATTTGTGTCTCTTCTTAGGCTGTTTTGTGTTTTTATCTGGTTGTTTTTTCTCCTTGTGGTCGTTGTATCGTCAGTAATTTTTGTATTTTTTTGTCTCTTTTGTCATTTTTGCATCTTTTTGATATTTTTTGTGTCATTTTAGCATCTTTTTGATATTTTTTGTGTCATTTCAGGGTCTTTTTGCCATTTTTTAATGTCATTTTTGAAGCTTTTTGATATTTTTTGTTTCATTTTACTGCTTTTTGCCATTTTTAAATGTCATTTTTGCATCTTTTTGATATTTTTTGTGTCATTTTAGCATCTTTTTGATATTTTTTGTTTCATTTTAGTGTCTTTATGACATTTTTAATGTCGTTTTAGCAGCTTTTTGTGTCATTTTTACGTCTTTCTTTGTCATTTTTGCAGCTTTTTGATATTTTTTGTGTCATTTTAGCGTCTTTACGTCATTTTTTGTTGTCATTCTTGCAACTTTTTGTTTAATTCCAGTGTTTTTGGTCATTTGTGTCTCTTCTTAGGCTGTTTTGTGTTTTTATCTGGTTGTTTTTTCTCCTTGTGGTCGCTGTATCGTCAGTAATTTTTGTATTTTTTTGTCTCTTTTGTCATTTTTGCATCTTTTTGATATTTTTTGTGTCATTTTAGCATCTCCATGTCATTTTTTGCAGCTTTTTGTGTCATTTTACACGTTTGTGTGTCAATTTTCCAACTTCTTCTGCTTTGTGTCTTGCTTGTGTAGTTTCTTCATGTCTTTGTGTCATTTTTGTGTGGTTGTTCTGTCTTTCTTTGTCATTTTTTTGACTCTAGGTGTCATTTATACATCTTTTTGATTTTTTATATGTCATTTTGGCATCTTTGTTATTTTTGTTGTCATTTTTGCAGCTTTTTGTGTCATTTTAGCAGCTCTTTGTTTCATTTTTCTGTTGTTTTTATATAATTTTCATGTCTTTATGTCATTTTTGCAGCTTTTGTGTCATTTTTTTTACATTTTTCGGTGTCATTTTTGCAGATTTTTGTGTCATTTTTAGATATTTTTGTGCCATTCTACGAGTTTTTGTGTCATTTTAGCAGCTCTTTGTTTCATTTTTGTGTTGTTTTTGCATAATTTTCATGTCTTTGTGACATTTTTGCAGCTTTTGTGTCGTTTTTGTCTCTTTGTTTGTAATTTTGCCATGCTTTTATGTCGGTTTTGTGTCAGTTTTGTGTGATTTTTACATCTTTCTGTGTCATTTTTGCAGCTTTTCGATATTTTATATCTTTATGTGACATTTTTACATGTTTCTGTGTCAATTTTGTGTCTTTTTTGCAGCTTTTTGTTTAAAATCCAATACTCTCGTGTCACTTGAGTGTCTTTTTCTGTCGCTGTTAACCTCATGAGATGAGAAACGATAACATATTTCCGACTAAATGAACGTATTTTAGTATAAAGCTCCACACGAGTCATGCAGATGTAGACAAGCGGCCTTCAGACGTATTAAAGATGTTGACATGTGAACTTCAACACGGCTCATGAAGTTGTGTTTGAGAGTTTGGACTGGAGCGCAGCAGGACGAACCGAGAACACCACCGACGGATGGGAGGCTGGAGGAAAGGGATAAAGAGAGGAAAGGTTAAGCCGCCTTTATTCCCTTTGAGCTTTTCATGGTGACGAGTTTCTCCGACACGTTTTCCTAAAGAAACTCTCCTCGGCGACGTTCCCCCTCCGCCGCATGAAAGGCTGGTGCTCTGAAATAAATAGAAGGCTGGCCTTTCTTCATAAAGGCCCACGGAGCTGCTGGAAGCTGTCCAAACTACACCGACAAAAGGTTAGCGCCAAACAAAGAGCCGCCCAAGTGCGACTGATGACAGCGAAGTTCACCGGTTTAGAGCAGAAGCATGAAGACGGTGTCCTTTAGCAGCAGCTCCGACACATGGAGGTGGTCTGGTGTGTCGTGGAGGCGGTTCTGGGTCCCTTTGTCCTCGTTGGGCATCTCTCTGTGGTCAATGTGGTTTTATTATCATGTTGTGTCTCTTTGTAGTTGTTTTGTCTCTCTTTCTTGTTTTGTGTGTCTTTGTGGTTGTTTTGTGTCTCTTTGTGGTTGTTTTGTGTCTCTTTTTATTCATTTTTTGTCTGTTTGTGGTCATTTTGTGTGTCTTTGTTGTTGTTTTGTGTCTCTTTGTTGTTGTTTTGCGTCTCTTTGTTGTTGTTTTGTGTCTCTTTGTAGTTGTTTTGTGTCTCTTTGTGGTTGTTTTGTGTCTCATTGTGGTTGTTTTGTGTCTCTTTGTGGTTGTTTTGTGTCTCATTGTGGTTGTTTTGTGTCTCATTGTGGTTGGTTTGTGTCTCTTTTTATTCATTTTGTGTCTCTTTGTGATCATTTTTTGTCTCTTTGTTGTTGTTTTGTGTCTCTTTTTATTCATTTTTTGTCTGTTTGTGGTCGTTTTGTGTGTGTTTGTTGATGTTTTGTGTCTCTTTGTTGTTGTTTTGTGTCTCTTTGTTGTTGTTTTGTGTCTCTTTGTAGTTGTTTTGTGTCTCTTTGTGGTTGTTTTGTGTCTCATTGTGGTTGTTTTGTGTCTCTTTGTTGTTGTTTTGTGTCTCTTTGTTGTTGTTTTGTGTCTCTTTGTAGTTGTTTTGTGTCTCTTTGTTGTTGTTTTGTGTCTCTTTGTTGTTGTTTTGTGTCTCTTTGTAGTTGTTTTGTGTCTCTTTGTGGTTTTGTGTCTCTTTGTTGTCGTTTTGTGTCTCTTTCTTGTTTTGTGTCTTTTACTTGTTGTTTTGCGTCTCTTTGTGGTTGTTTTGTGTCTCTTTGTGGTTGTTATGTGTCTCTTTGTGGTCGTTTTGTGCCTTTTTGTGGTTGTTTTGTGTCTCTTTGTGGTTGTTTTGTGTCTCTTTGTGGTCGTTTTGTACCTTTTTGTGGTTGTTTTGTGTCTCTTTGTGGTTGTTTTGTGTCTCTTTGTTGTTGTTTTGTGTATTTTGTGGTCGTTTTGCGTCTCTTTGTTGTTGTTTTGTGTGTCTTTGTGGTTGTTTTGTGTCTCTTTGTGGTTGTTTTGTGTCTCTTTGTTGTTGTTTTGTGTATTTTGTGGTCGTTTTGTGTCTCTTTGTGGTTGTTTTGTGTCTCTTTGTGGTCGTTTTGTGCCTTTTTGTGTTGTTTTGTGTCTCTTTGTTGTTGTTTTGTGTCTCTTTGTGGTTGTTTTGTGTCTCTTTGTTGTCATTTTGTGTCTCTTTGTGGTTGTTTTGTGTCTCTTTGTTGTTGTTTTGTGTCTCTTTGTTGTTGTTTTGTGTCTCTTTGTGGTTGTTTTGTGTCTCTTTGTTGTTGTTTTGTGTCTCTTTGTGGTTGTTTTGTGTCTCTTTGTGGTTGTTTTGTGCCTTTTTGTGTTGTTTTGTGTCTCTTTGTGGTTGTTTTGTGTCTCTTTGTGGTTGTTTTGTGTCTTTTGTGGTCATTTTGCGTGTCTTTGTTGTTGTTTTGTGTGTCTTTGTGGTTGTTTTGTGTTTGTTGTGCATTAATGTCTATTTGCAGTCATGTTACTGTGCTTTTATGTCTATATTCCATCATTTTACATCTCCTTTTGGTCACTTTGCGTTTGTTTTTTTTAGCTTTACGTCTCTCTTTATTAGTTTTGCGTCTCTTCTTTTGACGGTTCAGGTTTTAACCTCACTTCCTGTCACTGATGTGGTTTTAAACCCCTGTTTCTGGCCTGTGTAGTTGGTACATGTAAATGAGGTGTAATCGTTGTTCAGACTGGATCCCTGCCTGCTGAGCTGCAGGTTTCCCTCCGTGGTTCTGTTTTTAACCCGGAGCAGGAATGTTGATGAGTATTTTTCTCGGTTACTGTGAAGCAGTCAGTCAGGATCAGTGTGTGTCCTTATAAGCGCTTCGTAATCAAGATGCCTCAGATGCTCTAATGATCGCACATCGGAGCCACTCTGTTATTAATGGGACCAAACGTGGTGATCAAAGTGCCACCGGCGGCCGTGATCAAAGCTCTGGTTGGTGTCCAGCCCGGCGGCCCGCCTCCGTGGTTGAGCTGCTATTTCAGGAGCTGCTGTGTCACTGATGAGACATTAAAACCGAACCGGAGCTGCAGGGATGTTCCGGGACGACGACGCTGACCTTAAACCCGCAAAACACTCGTCCTGCTTCCTCCGTCGACGTCCAGAGTTCACTGCTGTCTGTGGAGAGGAGCTTCAGCGACTCGTGTTGGACTGTGATGTGAAGTCCGCTAAGAGAGATGCACAAAAATGAGGCAAAAAGTCATGAGAAGACACAAAAAATGACACAAAACTCACAAAAGATGTGAATATGACAAAATATCATGCAAAAATGACAGGAACAGATTCTGAATTTTCACAAAATGAACTAGAAATGTGGGGTGGTGTTGTGTCCATTGCATTGGTTTTACATTTGTTTATGTTTGTATTTCTCTTGGCGGCCATTTTGTGTCTCTTTGTTGTTGTTTTGTGTATATTTGTGGTTGTGTTGTGTCCCTTTTTTTTGTTGTTTTGTGTCTCTTTGTGGTTGTTTTGTGTATATTTGTTGTTGTTTTGTGTGTCTTTGTTGTTGTTTTGTGTCTCTTTGTAGTTGTTTTGTGTCTCTTTGTTGTTGTTTTGTGTCTCTTTGTGGTCGTTTTGCGTCTCTTTGTAGTTGTTTTGTGTCTGTTGTTGTTTTGTGTCTCTTTGTTGTTGTTTTGTCTCTTTGTGGTTGTTTTGCGTCTCTTTGTGGTTGTTTTGTGTCTTTGTGGTTGTTTTGTGTCTCTGTTGTTGTTTTGTGTCTCTTTGTGGTTGTTTTGTGTCTCTTTGTGGTTGTTTTGTGTCTCTTTGTTGTTGTTTTGTGTCTCTTTGTTGTTGTTTTGTGTCTCTTTGTTGTTGTTTTGTGTCTCTTTTTTGTTGTTTTGTGTCTCTTTGTGGTTGTTTTGTGTCTCTTTGTTGTTGTTTTGTGTCTCTTTGTTGTTGTTTTGTGTCTCTTTGTTGTTGTTTTGTGTCTCTTTGTTGTTGTTGTCTCTTTGTGGTTGTTTTGTGTCTCTTTGTGTTGTTTTGTGTCTCTTTGTGGTTGTTTTGTGTCTGTTGTTGTTGTTTTGTCTCTTTGTTGTTGTTTTGTGTCTCTTTGTTGTTGTTTTGTCTCTTTGTGGTTGTTTTGTGTCTCTTTGTTGTTGTTTTGTGTCTCTTTGTTGTTGTTTTGTGTCTCTTTGTGGTTGTTTTGTGTCTCTTTGTTGTTGTTTTGTGTCTCTTTGTTGTTGTTTTGTGTCTCTTTGTGGTTGTTTTGTGTCTCTTTGTTGTTGTTTTGTGTCTCTTTGTTGTTGTTTTGTTTCTCTTTGTTGTTGTTTTGTGTCTCTTTGTGGTTGTTTTGTGTCTCTTTGTTGTTGTTTTGTGTCTCTTTGTGGTTGTTTTGTGTCTCTTTGTGGTTGTTTTGTGTCTCTTTGTTGTTGTTTTGTGTGTCTTTGTGGTTGTTTTGTGTCTCTTTGTGGTTGTTTTGTGTCTCTTTGTTATTGTTTTGTTTCTCTTTGTTGTTGTTTTGTGTCTCTTTGTGGTTGTTTTGTGTCTCTTTGTGGTTGTTTTGTGTCTCTTTGTGGTTGTTTTGTGTCTCTTTGTTGTTGTTTTGTGTCTCTTTGTTGTTGTTTTGTGTCTCTCTGTTGTTGTTTTGTGTCTCTTTGTTGTTGTTTTGTGTCTCTCTGTGGTCGTTTTGTGTCTGTATGTGCTTGTGTTTCCTTCTCTGGTAGATTTTCGTCTCTTTCTGTGGGATTTTTTAGGGATCTTGAGTGTCTTTGTGGTGATTTCGTGTCTCTGCTGCAGTTTATTCTGTTTGACATGATGTCAGTTCGTTTTCAGTCGACTGCTCTTCTCCCTTAGTGTCTTTTTGTGTGTCTGCGTTGTTGCGTCGTGTCCGTTGGTTTTGCGTTTGTGTTCATTTTTCCGTCTCTTCCAGTCAGTTTTTCTTTTCATCCCTTCTCTCGGAGACGATGATTAATTTCAATAACTGGCAGCTAATCGTGAGCTAAATGAAATGTTAGATGTTCGGTTTCACTGCTGGGATTCAGAGACTGAAGCAAACCTGGACACACACACACACACAGACACACACACACACACACACACACACACACACACACACAACACGGTGTTTCTGTCTCCCAACAGAGGTGGCACAAAACAGTCTCCCCCGGCAACCAGAACTGGGATACGGTTGCTATAGCAATGCTAAGTACTCTCTTCCTCCCGGACTCGAGTTTACCTGAGTGTTATAATTAGAGGTGTGTGTGTGTGTGTGTGTGTGTGTGTGTGTGTGTGTGTGTGTGTGTGTGTGCAGGAGGTCATAGGGAACAGAATGGAATGGCAGCGGGAACATGAAGTGAAAGTACACACAGAAATCCCCAGGATGTCTCTCAGAATAGCTGCAGCATGTTTGTTTGTCTTTGACTGAGTCTGTCTGTCAGGTGATGAAGTACTCAGGTACAAGTGTAAAAGTACTCAGGTACAAGTATAAAAGTACTCAGGTACAAGTATAAAAGTACTCAGGTACAAGTATAAAAGTACTCAGGTACAAGTGTAAAAGTACTCAGGTACAAGTATAAAAGTACTCAGGTACAAGTATAAAAGTACTCAGGTACAAGTATAAAAGTACTCAGGTACAAGTGTAAAAGTACTTGGGTACAAGTATAAAAGTACTCAGGTACAAGTATAAAAGTACTCAGGTACAAGTATAAAAGTACTCAGGTACAAGTGTAAAAGTACTCGGGTACAAGTAAAAAAGTACTCAGGTACAAGTATAAAAGTACTCAGGTACAAGTATAAAAGTACTCAGGTACAAGTATAAAAGTACTCGGGTACAAGTGTAAAAGTGCTCAAGTACAAGTATAAAAGTACTCGGGTACAAGTATAAAAGTACTCAGGTACAAGTATAAAAGTACTCAGGTACAAGTGTAAAAGTACTCGGGTACAAGTATAAAAGTACTCAGGTACAAGTATAAAAGTACTCGGGTACAAGTGTAAAAGTACTCAGGTACAAGTATAAAAGTACTCAGGTACAAGTGTAAAAGTACTCAGGTACAAGTATAAAAGTACTCAGGTACAAGTGTAAAAGTACTCGGGTACAAGTATAAAAGTACTCAGGTACAAGTATAAAAGTACTCAGGTACAAGTGTAAAAGTACTCAGTTACAAGTGTAAAAGTACTCAGGTACAAGTATAAAAGTACTCAGGTACAAGTGTGAAAGTGTTTGTGGTTGTTTTGTGTCTCTTTGTTGTTGTTTTGTGTGTCTTTGTTGTTGTTTTGTGTGTCTTTGTGGTTGTTTTGTGTCTCTTTGTTGTTGTTTTGTGTGTCTTTGTTGTTGTTTTGTGTGTCTTTGTGGTTGTTTTGTGTCTCTTTGTTGTTGTTTTGTGTGTCTTTGTTGTTGTTTTGTGTGTCTGTTGTTTTGTGTGTCTTTGTTATGTGTGTGTCTTTGTTGTTGTTTTGTGTGTCTTTGTTGTTGTTTTGTGTGTCTTTGTGGTTGTTTTGTGTCTTTTGTTGTTGTTTTTGTGTGTCTTTGTTGTTGTTTTGTGTGTCTTTGTGGTTGTTTTGTGTCTTTTTTGTTGTTGTTTTGTGTGTCTTGTTGTGTTGTTTTGTGTGTCTTTCTGGTTTTTTGTAAAATCTCTTTTGTTGTTGTTGTTTTGTCTCTTGTGTTGTTTTGTGTCTCTTGTGGTTGTTTTGTGTGTCTTTCTGGTTTTTTGTGTCTCTTTGTTGTTGTTGTTTTTGTCTCTTTGTTGTTGTTTTTGTCTCTTTGTAGTTGTTTTGTTTCTCTTTGTGGTCGTTTTGTGTCTCTTTGTAGTTGTTTTTGTCTCTTTGTGGTCGTTTTGTGTCTCTTTGTAGTCGTTTTGTGTCTCTTTGTAGTCGTTTTGTGTCTCTTTGTGGTCGTTTTGTGTCTCTTTGTAGTTGTTTTGTGTCTCTTTGTGGTCGTTTTGTGTCTCTTTGTGGTTGTTTTGTGTCTCTTTGTAGTTGTTTTGTGTCTCTTTGTGGTCGTTTTGTGTCTCTTTGTTGCTGTTTTGTGTCTCTTTGTGGTTGTTTTGTGTCTCTTTGTAGTTGTTTTGTGTCTCTTTGTGGTTGTTTTGTGTCTCTTTGTGGTTGTTTTGTGTCTCTTTGTGGTTGTTTTGTGTCTCTTTGTTGTTGTTTTGTGTGTCTTTGTTGTTGTTTTGTGTCTCTTTGTTGTTGTTTTGTGTGTCTTTGTTGTTGTTTTGTGTGTCTTTGTGGTTGTTTTGTGTCTCTTTGTTGTTGTTTTGTGTGTCTTTGTTGTTGTTTTGTGTGTCTTTGTTGTTGTTTTGTGTGTCTTTGTTGTTGTTTTGTGTGTCTTTGTGGTTGTTTTGTGTCTCTTTGTTGTTGTTTTGTGTGTCTTTGTTGTTGTTTTGTGTGTCTTTGTTGTTGTTTTGTGTGTCTTTGTTGTTGTTTTGTGTGTCTTTGTGGTTGTTTTGTGTCTCTTTGTTGTTGTTTTGTGTGTCTTTGTTGTTGTTTTGTGTGTCTTTCTGGTTTTTTGTGTCTCTTTGTTGTTGTTGTTTTGTCTCTTTGTGGTTGTTTTGTGTCTCTGTTGTTGTTTTGTGTCTCTTTGTGGTTGTTTTGTGTCTCTTTGTGGTTGTTCTGTGTGTCTTTGTGGTTGTTTTGTGTGTCTTTCTGGTTTTTTGTGTCTCTTTGTTGTTGTTGTTTTGTCTCTTTGTGGTTGTTTTGTGTCTCTTTGTAGTTTTTTTGTGTCTCTTTTTTGGTGTTTTGTGACTCTTTGTTGTTGTTTTGTGTCTCTTTGTTGTTGTTTTGTCTCTTTGTTGTTGTTTTGTGTCTCTTTGTTGTTGTTTTGTGTCTCTTTCTGTTTTTTTGTGTGTCTTTGTGACTTTCCACCCTTCTGATTATTCCATTTGTTTTTCATATTTTTTGTTTTTCAGGTTGTTATTTTAAAATCGGCTTCGTCTCAACGACTGAATCATCACCAGTCTGAGCTGGTTGACCTTTTCTGTCTTTATGAATCGTCTGGATTCTCAGAATGAAGCTGAACTTGTTGTTTGTGCGTCTGGATCTTTGTGTGACACCAGCAGACTGTGTGTGATGTTGGACTGAGGGGCCTCCTTTAGAGTGGTGGAGGGTCTGAAGTGGAATCTGTCCATTAACACTGACAGGAGATAACTGCTGCTGCTGCTCACACTCTATGTACACATTACACACTCTATGTACACACTACACACACTATATACACACTACATACACTATATACACACTACATACACTATATACACACTACATACACTATATACACACTACACACTCTATATACACACTACACACTCTATGTACACACTACACACTCTATATACACACTACATACACTATATACACACTACACACTCTATATACACACTACACACTCTATGTACACACTACACACTCTATATACACACTACATACACTATATACACACTACACACACTATATACACACTACATACACTATATACACACTACATACACTATATACACACTACATACACTCTATATACACTACATACACTATATACACACTACACAGTCTATATACACACTACACACTCTATATACACACTACACACTCTATACACACTACACACTCTATATACACTACATACACTATATACACACTGCACAGTCTATATACACACTACACACTCTATATACACACTACACACTCTATATACACTACACACTCTATATACACTACACACTCTATATACACACTACACACTCTATATACACACTACACACTCTATATACACTACACACTCTATATACACACTACACATACTATATACACACTACACACACTATACACTCTATATAAACACTACATACACTATATACATTGTATACACAATGTATGCATTATATACACACTATACACACTATATACACTATATACACACTATATACACACTATACACACTATATACACTATATACTCACTTTACACACTATATACTCACTTTACACACTATATACTCACTTTACACACTATATGCATACTATACACACTATATACACACTATATACACAATATACACACAATATACACTATATACTCACTATCCACACTATATACACTATATACACACTATACACACTATATACACACTATACACACTATATACACACTATACACACTATATACTCACTTTACACACTATATACTCACTTTACACACTATATGCATACTATACACACTATATACACTATATACTCACTATACACACTATATACACACTATATGCATACTATACACACAATATACACTATATACTCACTATACACACTATATACACTATATACACGCTATACACACTATAGACACTATATACACTATATACACACTATAGACACTATAGATACTATATACACACTATAGACACTATATACACTATATACACACTATAGACACTATATACACTATATACACACTATAGACACTATATACACTATATACACACTATAGACACTATACACACTATATGCACACTATACACACTATACACCAAACACACTGTACACTACACACCACACACGCACTAAACACTATACACAACATACACCACACACACTGGACACCTCACACCACATACACACTGTATACTATACACACTATACACCACACACTGTACACTATACACACTGTACACCACATACACTGTACACAACACACCACACACCACACACACATACTAAACACTATACACACCATACATCACACACACTGTACACCACACACACACACTACTACTACTCTCACTCTCTTTTTATGTCCTTGAGCTCTTGGACACACAAACACACACTCAGTGAGCCGTCAACACACTTCACATCCATCCACACTCACATGCCACCATGTTGACTCACTTGTCATGAGATGGATGGCAGTGCAGGAATGACACACACATCGCTTCCATTTAGTGTGTGTGTACTTTTTATGACTCGTGTTGTCGAGTATTAACTTTGTGTACTCGGTCACATTGCAGGGACGGCCCTGTGGTGTCAGGGGTGTCCTAATAAAACCTTAACGTGTGAAGTTAAGCCAGGTTTAAATTAACATGAGGGTAAAGTTAGAATTAGCTAAGGGTAAAGTTAGGTTTAAATTAACCTTAATGTAAAGTTAGAAATAGCTAAGGCTAAAGTTAGGTTTAAATTAACCTTAAGGTAAAGTCAGAATTAGGTAATTCTAAAGTTAGGTTTAAATTAACCTTAAGGTAAAGTCAGAATTAGCTAATTCTAAAGTTAGGTTTAAATTAACCTTAAGGTAAAGTCAGAATTAGCTAAGGCTAAAGCTAGCTTTAAATTAACATTAGGATAAAGTTAGAAATAGCTAAGGCTAAAGTTAGGTTTAAATTAACCTTAATGTAAAGTCATAATTAGCTAAGGCTAAAGTTAGGTTTAAATTAACATGAGGGTAAAGTCAGAATTAGCTAAGGGTAAAGTTAGGTTTAAATTAACATGAGGGTAAAGTCAGAATTAGCTATGGGTAAAGTTAGGTTTAAATTAACATTAGGATAAAGTTAGAATTAGCTAAGGCTAAAGTTAGGTTTAAATTAACATTAGTTCGAAAGTTAGATTCAGCAAAGAGTAAAGCTAGGTTTAAATTAATATTAGGCTAAAGTTAGAATTTGCTGAGGATAAAGTTGGGCTTAAATCAATATTGGGGTGAAGTTACATTGAGCTGATGCTAAAGTTAGGTTTAAACTAACCTTAAGGTAAAAGTAGAATTACTTACGGATAAAGTTAGGTTTAAATTAACATTAGGGTAAAGTTAAATTTAGTTGATTCTCAAGTAGGGTTCAAACTAACCTTAAAGTAAAGTTAGAATTACCTAAGGGTAAAATTAGGTTTAAACTAACCCTAAGGTAAAGTTAAAATTAGTTCAGGCTATAGCTAGGTTTAAAGTTAGGATTAAAGTTAGGATAAAGTTTAACGTTAGAATAAAGTTAGTTCTAAATTAACCTTAAGGTAAAATTAGAATTAGCTAAGGCTAAAGTTAGGTTAAACATTAGGGTAAAGTTAGAATTAGCTAAGGGTAAAGTCAGTTTTAAATTAATCTTAAGTTAAAGTTAGAATTAGATAAGGGTAAAGTTAGGTTTAAGTTAAGATTAGGGTAAAGTTAGGTTTAAAATAACATTAGGATAAAGTTAGGATTAGCTAAGGCTAAAGTTAGGTTTAAGTTAAAATTAGGGTAAAGTTAAATTAATCTCAAGCTAAAGTTAGGTTTAAGTTAAGATTAGGGTAAAGTTAAATTAATCTCAGGCTAAAGTTAGGTTTAAGTTAAGATTAGGGTAAAGTTAAATTAATCTCAGGCTAAAGTTAGGTTTAAGTTAAGATTAGGGTAAAGTTAAATTAATCTCAGGCTAAAGTTAGGTTTAAGTTAAGATTAGGGTAAAGTTAAATTAATCTCATGCTAAAGTTAGGTTTAAGTTAAGATTAGGGTAAAGTTAAATTAATCTCAAGCTAAAGTTAGGTTTAAGTTAAGATTACGGTAAAGTTAAATTATCTCAGGCTAAAGTTAGGTTTAAGTTAAGATTAGGGTGAAGTTGTGTTTAAATGTTTGTGGCATTAGAATTTCCTGATAAGCGACGGCGAGCTGCTGTTACCGTAATGTTTACATCACCTGCTCCTTTTCATCCAATCAGCATTGACCGTTGTTACTGTAATGTTTGCTGCAGCAGCTCCTCCTGAGTTTGTTATCAGATTACCTCGAAGCTTGAATCAGCTGCCAGGTGGACGTTTTAACCACGTTAGCATTGACTCCTGCTGCCGTCGCAGCTCTTTGTTCTCACGTTACACCTGAGCAGGTTGTTGTTTAGGCTGTTTATGTCTGATGTGTTACATTAAAGTTGAACTCTGTGGCAGTCTGTTTGATCTATTATATAATTAAAATCATTTTACTGCAGTGCTTTGGGTCAGAAGTTTGAGCTCGAGTTGTCTGTTTGTCTGGTTCTTTACCGTAATGTCTGGATACGAGTTGTCTGTTTGTCTGGTTTCTTTACCGTAATGTCTGGATACGAGTTGTCTGTTTGTCTGGTTCTTTACCGTAATGTCTGGATACGTGTTGTCTGTTTGTCTGGTTCTTTACCGTAATGTCTGGATACAAGTTGTCTGTTTGTCTAGTTTCTTTACCGTAATGTCTGGATACGAGTTGTCTGTTTGTCTGGTTTCTTTACCGTAATGTTTGGATACGAGTTGTCTGTTTGTCTGGTTCTTTACCGTAATGTCTGGATACAAGTTGTCTGTTTGTCTAGTTCTTTACCGTAATGTCTGGATACGAGTTGTCTGTTTGTCTGGTTCTTTACCGTAATGTCTGGATAAGGAGCCACTTGTGTACGTTTCATTGCGTTAACATAGATTTCTGTTCCTGTCATATTAGTGTTGGCAGTTAGTCAGCACATTGATTTTAGATTATTCTTCTGTATCGCCGTAGTGGATACCTACATTTCACAGACTAACAGTAATTGATTTTCCTCAGCTGAACACACGAGCAGCCTTTATTTCACTGGGTGCTGGTTTCAAAATGCAGATTGTGTTTGTAGTTTTTAATCTGACACTGACACCCTTCAGTGGCACGTATTACAAATAATCCATGAATTAAGAACTGGTAGTTGTCATCAGACTGATTTAGATTAAAAAATAATAATTAAAGCAGAACGTAATATTAATATATGACATTTTTATTTCATTGTTTTTGACTAGGGATGGATGTACGATAATATCCGCGTCTGATATTTATCCATTAATATTGTCAATTATGACGTCATTCCGATAATTAAAAAATGAGCCGATAATAATAAAGACTCTGAATCTTGGTTTTTGCCGTTGGTCTGTGTGTTGTGGTTTGTCCTCATGTCTGGCTCCTCAGCCCCTCCCCTCCCCGACGGTACTGTCGCATGTGTGTGATGTCATCAGACTGCGCGGGCAGAGAAAAACAAGCAGCATGTCGTGGCACTGACCAGTGTGGACTTTGTTTACCGTGTCTGAAGAAGACATTTGACTAAGGGCTGATCCAGAATATTGGAATATCTGAATATCGGTTGGTTGTGGTGGTATTGGGATAATAATTTTGATATTGGAATAGTCGTGCGCACCGCTGCCGGGCTTTGCTGAGCTTTGCCGAGTGTTGCCGAGCGTTGCCGAGCGTTGCCAAGTGTTGCCGAGCTTTGCCGAGCATTGCCGAGCGTTGCCAAGTGTTGCCGAGCGTTGCCAAGCATTGCCAAACATTGCCGAGCGTTGCAGAGCATTGCCAAGCGTTGCAGAGCGTTGCAGAGCATTGCTGAGTGTTGCCAAGCGTTGCCGAGCATTGCCGAGCGTTGCTAAGTGTTGCCGAGTGTTGTCGAGGCTGTAGTACGCTGCCGAGCGTTGCCGAGCGTTGCCAAGTGTTGCCAAGCTTTGCCGAGCATTGCTGAGCGTTGCCAAGTGTTGCCGAGCGTTGCCAAGCATTGCCAAGCATTGCCGAGCGTTGCCGAGCATTGCCAAGCGTTGCAGAGCATTGCCAAGCGTTGCAGGGCGTTGTCGAGGCTGTAGTACGCTGCCGAGCGTTGCCAAGTGTTGCCGAGCTTTGCCGAGCATTGCCGAGCGTTGCCAAGTGTTGCCGAGCGTTGCCAAGCATTGCCAAGCATTGCCGAGCGTTGCCGAGCATTGCCAAGCGTTGCAGAGCGTTGCCGAGCATTGCTGAGTGTTGCCAAGAGTTGCCGAGCATTGCCGAGCGTTGCCAAGCGTTGCCGAGCGTTGCCGAACGTTGCCAAGCGTTGCCAAGCGTTGCAGAGCGTTGTCGAGGCTGTAGTACGCTGCCGGGCGCTGCCGAGTATCACCGAGCGTTGCCGAGCGTCGCCAAGGCTCTAGAACAGGGCTGTCCAATCCTGCTTCCCTCTTCCAACACACCTGATTCAAATGATCAGGATCGTTATCTGGCTTCTGCAGAGCTTGATGATGAGCTGATCATTTAATCAGGTGTGTTGGAAGAGGGAAGCATCTAGAACATACAGGATAAGGGCCCTCGAGGACCAGGACTGGACACCCCTGCTCTAGGACGCCACCTTGGTTGTAGCACCTGGACCTGCCAACTCTGGTGTCTCACTCCGGTGTCGCCCCTCATGCTCCCCCTTATTTTATGTGTGTTTTTAACCACTTTAATCATGTAAACAAACTGGCATTTAAAGGGTTAACGTCCTAAAAATGACTGAATATCTGGTTGTTATGATCATTTTAATGTTAAGACATAACAGATCTATGGAGCAGTTTTTGACATTTGTGTCTTTAAGGTCCTTAATGTGAGTTTGTTTTAAAATCTGACACTGTTCAATAAATAATAAAGCATCAGAATCAGTGCTGGTGTTAATCATCACATCCCAGACTGTTAGAATTTAAAAAGAATTCACTGCTCGGCTTGTTTTATACAGAAAATAAATCATTTAGTGTTTCTTTAAATTGTAAATAACAGTGGCATCACGACACGAACACACATTTAAAGGGTTAAAATCCTCAAAGTTAATAAATATTTTTTAGTTAAGATCAGAACTGATGCAGATTTATTTTAAAATAGTCTCTAAAAGCAGAAGATAATATTAAAATATAACGTTTTACTGCATGAGACGTTTGTGTCTTTAAGGTCCTGAGGGAGGTTTAGTGATGGAGGTTCGACCGTCTGCCCATCGATCAGTTTAACCGTTTAGAGTCCCTCCTTCTGATCTCGTGCATTAAGTTGTTGTTCCTGTAAGCTCATCCAGTAAACAGCAGGTAGACAGTGAATAAATCATGATGTTAATGATGTAAATGCTCCGTTATCTGAGCTCCGTCTGTGTTGTGAGGTCTTGATTTTTGGGTAGCAGCTGATTGAGCGGCTCTCACAGCTGCATTATGTAAATCTTATATAACCAGACGGTTGATTTACACGTGTCCTTAATGAATTAGCGGCAGCAGCTCCCACCAAATGTAAGGTGATAATGGAAGCAGGCGGCTGCTGACTCACTGAGCTGCTGTTTAAAAGCTTCCCAGCTGCAGCGGCCCGGCGGGGGCGGAGCCAGCCGGGACGGGTCGCCGCGGTGGGCTCGTGACCGCGGGGTCGTCGGTTCGAATCCCGGCGGCGGCCTCGCCTCGTCTGTGACTCACAGCTTCGTCCAGCCAGAGGTTCGCCGGTGACTCAGCTGGTGTCACCTCAGAACTCCTCCACGTGTTCAGCAGCAGCAGCTTCATCCTCCAACTTCTGCCTGCAGTTTGTTTCTGAAGCCGACGTGAGAAAGTTTGTTCAGGAAACAGAAGAAGGAGGAGGAGGAGGAGAGATATGACACGAAACAGAATAAAAACTAGAGGAGGGAAGCAAAAAGGTGACGCCAGGAGACATGAAAGACACACTGAGACGTGAAATGGACACAAAAAGATGTTAAAATGAAACGAAAAGACTCAAAAAGATGTTAAAATGAAACAAAAAGACACAAAAAGACAAAAAGATAAAAAATAGATAAAAAAAAGATACAAAAAAGATACAAAAAGATGTTAAAATGAAACAAAAAGACAGAAAAAGATACAAAAAAGATACAAAAAAGATACAAAAAGATGTTAAAATGAAACAAAAAAAGACAAAATCTAATTTTTCAGGTGCAATATTTTATTTTTTAGGTCAAATATTTCAGTTTTAAAATGCAATATTTCTATTTTCATGTGCAACATTTATTTATTTATTGGAAACAATATTTAATGTATTTGTTTTTTTAAAGCAATATTTCACTTTCATTGTGCAATATTTAAATTTTCATGTACAATATTTCATTATTCAGGAGCAATATTTCATTTTTTATGGTACAGTATTTCGTATTTCATGTGCAATACTTCATTTTTTAGGTGTATAATTCATTATTATGTGTAGCAGTATAACTTTACTGCCTCAGAATATTTGGCTTTATTACTTCTTATCTCTTTAATAGTTGTTTTCTTAATTATTCTGTTTTTAGTTAAATATTGTTCTTTGTTCTTATATCTCGCTGCTCTTTTATTGTTAGTCAGGTTCTGTAGTTTTGTTTTCTGAGCGACATCTGGCAAAAAAAATTCTTTGGGATCAATAAAATATTGTCTTATCATTAGCATTAGCCTTAGCATTAACCTCATCTGTTCTTAGCTTGTTCTGATCAATTCTTATCTTATCTTTAGCATTAGCATTAGCCTCATCTGTTTTTCTGTTCTGAGCTTGTTCTGATCTATTCTTATCTTATCTTTAGCCTTAGCAGTAGCCTTAGCAGTAGCATTAGCATTAGCCTTATCTGCTCTTAGCTTGGTCTCCTCTATTCTTGTCTTATCTTTAGCCTTAGTATTAGCCTTAGCATTAGCCTTATCTGGTCTGACCTTCTCCTGATCTATTCTTATCTTATCTTTAGCCTTAGCAGTAGCATTAGCATTAGCCTTATCTGCTCTTAGCTTGGTCTCCTCTATTTTTGTCTTATCTTAAGCCTTAGCATTAGCATTAGCATTGGCCTTATCTGGTCTGAGCTTGTTCTGATCTATTCTTATCTTATCTTTAGCCTTAGCATTAGCCTTATCTGTTCTTAGCTTGGTCTTGTCTATTTTTATCTTATCTTTAGCCTTAATATTAGCCTTAGCATTAGCCTGAGCATTAACCTTATCTGTTCTTAGCTTGGTCTTGTCTATTTTTATCTTATCTTTAGCCTTAACATTAGCCTTAGCATTAGCCTGAGCATTAACCTTATCTGTTCTGAGCTTGTTCTGATCAAATCTTATCTTGGCCTTAGCATTAGCCTTAGCATTAGCCTTATCTGTTCTTATCTTCAGTCTGATTTCTATCCTCTGCCTTTCCTTCCTTCTGTTCTGATATTACAAAGACGAACTTGAAGCACTGATTTGAGCCACTGTAAAGTAAAATCCGTAGCGTTAGCAGCATTAGCAGCGTTAGCAGTGTTAGCAGCGTTAGCCTCCAGCTGCGTCACCTTTGACCTTTCTCCCTCCTCTTCGCTGGCGATGTTTCCTGGCTTGTGAGCGTCTGCAGCGGCGCTGACCGGCCTGCTGTGCATCAGCTGTGACTGAGTGGGCGGCGATGGATGTGATGGGATATGAATGTGGAATATCAATTATGACGAATGCCCTCCCTGCGTTGTCTGTTCCGTCTCCGCGGCGACAAGTGTGGGCGGGTCCCGGTCGCACGACGACGACGAGGAGCGCTCGGTCGTAAACACCGACGGGGAGAATAAATAGAAAGACAGACGGTGTTTTTGAATCCTCGGAGCTGCTTTCTAAATGTCCCCGCGCCCACTTTTCTGCACGAACCGGTGGTGTTAGATTCTCCAAATCACAGGTTCAACACAACCAGGGGTTCGTTGCATAACCAGCCTCCCAGCAACTCACACGTCCACAGATCCCACCGAGTGAAGCCTGGCTCTGTTTGCCTTGCAGGAAATGTCCGGACGGGTTCGACTGTCTGAAGGCAGGGAGGAACCCGAACTATGGCTACACCAGCTTCGACACCTTCGGCTGGGCCTTCCTGTCCCTGTTCCGCCTCATGACGCAGGACTACTGGGAGAACCTGTACCACCAGGTAACCTCGGGGGCCTTCGGGAGGTCGAAGGAGAACAAATCGGATCGGTGTTTCAGCAGCTTCTGCACTGATTGGTCGAATGAGTGCAGGTGGAATTAGAAAAACAGAGTCAAACATTCATTAGAAATGAAACATCCTTCAAAATAAAATACATTTAAATGAGTTTAATCAGCACAATTGAGGTTAGAGGCGACGTTCACTGCAGTGACGTCAGAGTAAATATGAATCTTTGTTGTGTTTTTGCTTTTGGTGAGTTTGTTAAACCATAAAAAATCCAGTGGAAGAGACAAAACAGAACGTCTGTAAGGAAACAGTAGAAAAAGCCTTTCTCCAGTAGAACAGATTTCTACAATGAAAGGCAGTAGAAACACAACAAAGGAGCACAGAGTCGTCACAAATAAGAGAATAAAACTCCCAGGTAGGAAAAGGGATGAAGATAAAATTGCATTGTGACTCTAACCCCCATATTTACACCTGTGACGCAGCAACTGTTGTCGTCTTTACTGTAATAAAATAAATATATACATATAAAATAAAATAAAACTCATATTTAACTTTTTAAGAAATATTTTAACTCATTTGATTTTGTTCTATTGCGTGGTTCATTTAAAAAAAAAATCGTCCAATTTTTCTTATTGTAAAACACTTTCCAACTTCTGTGCTTTTATTTTGAAAGGGGCTATACAAATAAAAGCACCTTTCAGGATCCAAATAACGTGACTTATTATATATATTATATATTTTGGCTTGACTTATTTGATCTCGGTATATTACAGGATTTAGATTTTTAAAAAATATTTCATTCATCTTATTGTGAAGTACTTTAGAGCTTTTATGCTTTTATTTTGATATGCGCCATACAACTGAATACTCCTGCCAGGACACAAATAGGCAACTTTAGATTGTTGGGTTCTCTGGTCTTTATTTAAATGTGTAAGGAGTTTATCTTACTCACTATGTTTCGTGCTATGAGATGATAAATGTTGAGAACAGGCGCTAATTACATAACATTGAATTGAAATTTAATTTAATTTAAATAAATTTACTTTTAATTTAGATATATATATATATTGACTTGACTTATTTGATCTTGTTATATCGCATGACTCAAATCTCATCAGTCTTCTCAATTTTTTTTAAATTAATCGCCAAATTTTTCCACCGTCTTATTGTACTTTGTGGCTTTTAAGCTTTTATTTTGAAATGCACTACACACATAAATACACATATATATTTTATCTGATTTATTTTATCTAGTTATAGTGCAGACCTCATCAGTCTGCAGTTTTTTTTCATATCTCTTCAAATTTTATTAATCTTACTGTACTTTGTAGCTTTCATGCTTTTATTTTGAAATGCACTACACACATAAATATATATAAATATGCTTTTTGACTTGACTTATTTGATCTTGTTATAGTGGATAGTTTAGATCTTATTAATCTGGTAGAATTTGCTTCAATTGTTTGCCTAATTTTTCATTTGTTTTATTGTGAAGCATTTTTCTAATTTTTTGCTGCTTTTATTTTGAAAGATGCAAATAGATACATATATATATTTTGACTTGAGTTGTCTGATCTTGTGATATTGCACGGTTCAGACCTCATCAATCTTTTTACATTTTTAAAATTTTATTCATGTTAAAGTACTTGCACCTTTCATGCTTTTATTTTGAAATGCCTTATACACATAAATATATAAAAATATATTTTTTGACTTGACTTAGCTGATGTTGTTTTTGTGGATAGTTTAGATCTTATTGATGTGGTAGAAACTGCTTTCATTGTTTGCCTAATTTTTTATTTGTTTTATTGTAAAGCATTTTTCAAACTTTTAGGCTTTTATTCTGAAGGATGCACTATAAATAAGTACATATATATATTTTTTTACTTGACTTATCTGGTCTTGTTTTATTGCACGGTTCGAATATCATCGATCTTTCCACATTTTTAAAAATTTTATTCGTCTTATTGCGCTTTTTTCTAAGTTTTATGCTTTTATTCTGAAAGGTGCGACCTCTGACGGCCGTCTTTCCTCCCGTTTCCCCCCCAGACGCTGCGCTCGGCCGGTAAGACCTACATGGTGTTCTTCGTGGTGGTGATCTTCCTGGGCTCCTTCTACCTGGTCAACCTGATCCTGGCCGTGGTGGCGATGGCCTACGAGGAGCAGAACCAGGCCACCATCGCCGAGGCCTGCCAGAAGGAGCGGGAGTTCCAGCAGGCCATGGAGAGGCTGAAGAAGGAGCAGCAGGCAGGAGGCGCTCCAGACTTCACTCCTCTATTAGTATCCATGGATAAAAACATCTTAGAAACACTTCAGGGCTTTAAATCTACTTCCTGTTGTCTTCTTCCTCCAGTTCGCCGCCCAGAAGGTCCTCGACTCCGACTCGATGATGTCACCGGACCTCTCGCCCTTCGGCCCGCCATTGGACGTCCTGGAGGAGCGGAGGCGGAGCCAAGCGCTGGTGGGCGTGGCCGACGTGGAGGCGAACCTGTCGGAGGAGAAGCTGCTGCAGGTGGACGTGACGGAGGGAGGAAAGGTGACGAGCAGCTACACTGTAAAATTATTTTTAAAAATCATTAAAAATGAACTGTTTACTCTGCTCCCAGGTTTCACCATTTTTAACAAAAATTTTTTTATACAAAATTTTTTTTCATTGATTTTTTAAATAATTTTTTTTCAGAAACTTTTTTTTTTAAATGACAGATTTTTTTTTTTTACAGATTTTTATTCCCCGCAGAATATTTTTAGACTTTTTTCACTGAATTTTCTTTACAGATTTTTTTGCAGTTTTTTTGTCAGATTTTTTTAACAGAGTTTCTATAGAGATTTTTTTTCTTTACAGATTTTTTACAAATTTTCTTTCACAGATTTTTTTTAAAGAATTTTTTTAAACAGAATTATTTAGAGATTCTTTTCACAGATTTAATTTTTCATATAATTCTTATATTTTTTTCACTTTTTTTAAAACATTTTTTCCACAGTTTTTACCAAAAAAATTTTTGTTGCACTTTTTTCCCAGATTGAAAAAATCTTTTGTTTCTTTTCAGAATTTCTTTTTACAGGAACTTTTTCTGAGCATTTCTTTCACAATTTCTTTTACAGAATTTTCTTAACCAAATTTTTATACAATTTTTTCAAAAAATTTCAACCAGATTTCTACAGTTTCCATTTATTTAGTTTTTTGTTTTTTG
Organism: Dascyllus trimaculatus; assembly: GCA_024666655.1. Lineage (NCBI taxonomy): Eukaryota > Metazoa > Chordata > Actinopteri > Pomacentridae > Dascyllus > Dascyllus trimaculatus. The sequence goes on from CM045466.1 coordinate 1,937,143, forward strand.
TTTTTTTCTTTCACAGATTTTTTACAGATTTTTTAAAACAGAATTTATTTTTTTCCACAGATTTAATTTTTCATATAATTCTTGTAATTAAAATTTTCAGAGATTTTTTTGAAGGATTATTTAAACAGAATTCTTCACAGATTTTTTTTACAAATTTATTTTCACAGATTTTCTTCCCTAAATTTTTTTCATTACACTTTTTTTTCACATCTTAAAAAAAATCTTTTTACAGAATTATTCAGTGTTTTTTTTTCAGAATTTATTTTCCAGGAACTTTTTCTGAGCATTTCTTTCACAATTTCTTTTATTGAATTTTCTTAACCCAATTTTTTACAGATTTTTTTTTGATTTTTTTTTTTACAGAATTGTTTTACACATAATTGTTTAGCGATTCTCTTCACAGAATAATTTCTTCATATAAATATTAGAATTAAATATTTTTTTACAGATTTTTCCCTAATTTATTTCATTGCACTTTTTTCACAGATTAAAAAATTCTTTTCAAAGAATTATTCAGTGTTTTTTTCAGAATGTCTTTTCCACATAACTTGTCTGAGATTTATTTCACAGTTTCTTTTACAGAACGTTTTCTTTGCAGCTCGGTGCACCGACTGACCTGGACCCTGACTCTGATCTGATTGTTTCCTCTGACCTATAACCCCTCCTTACCCCCGGCCTTCTTTGCCTCCTCCTGCAGTCGCTCCACCCGCTGCTCGCTCGTTCCTTCTCCTCCAGGACTCGGAGGAGCAGTCAGGTTTCCTCCATCTTTAACTTCCGCCTGAGGAGTCGGGGATCGGAGGGCGAGATGGCCGACGACGAGTACAGCGTCCCGGGCGACGTGGTGGAGGGCGTCGGCGGTCGGACCTACAGCGGCGGCACCTTCAGCGGCATCCTGCCCCATCCGTGGCCCAAACGGAGGCCGAGCACCTACAGCACGGCCAGCCGGAGCTCCCAGGTGAGCTGAACTAAATAATCCAACTACACCTGGTCGTCCTTCGGTCTCAGCTGAACATTATCCAGGTTAAAGATATTTATCTACACCTGCTGATCGTTTAGTCTCACAAAGATCCCCGACAGAGAAACCACACCAATGTCCACGTTTTCCAAGTGGAGCCATTTCGAGTAATTCCATAGTTTTCACACGTAATCTCTGTTTTCACACAATAATCCCAGAGTTTCCAGGTGTAATTCCACAGTTTTCACATGTAATCCCAAAGGTATCATACATAATCCCATAGTCTCCATCTTCACATGTAATCCCACATTACACATGTAATCTTATAATTTTTGTATGTAATCCCATACATATCATATGTAATACCACAGATTTCATATATATTCCCATAGTTTTCACAAATAATCCCATAATTTTCATATATAAATCCATATGTTTTAGTTGTAGTTATGTAGGCTTCACATGTAATCCCAAAGATGTCACATATAATCTCATTATTTTCATAAATAATTCCAGATTCCACATATAATCCCATAGTTGTCATATGTAATCCATACATTTCAAATATAATCTCATAGTTTTCACACATATAATCTCATAGTTTTCACATATAATCTCATAGTTTTCACATATATAATCTCATAGTTCTTACTCATATAATCTCATAGTTTTCACATATATAATCTCATAGTTCTTACTCATATAATCTCATAGTTCTTACTCATATAATCTCATAGTTTTCACACGTATAATCTCATAGTTTTCACACATATAATCTCATAGTTTGTACACATATAATCTCATAGTTTTCACATATATAATCTCATAGTTCTTACTCATATAATCTCATAGTTTTCACACGTATAATCTCATAGTTTTCACACATATAATCTCATAGTTTGTACACATATAATCTCATAGTTTTCACATATATAATCTCATAGTTCTTACTCATATAATCTAATAGTTTTCACACATATAATCTCAGTTTTCACACGTATAATCTCATAGTTCTTACATATAATCACATTGTTTTTACATATATAATCTCAGTTTTCACACATATAATCTCATAGTTTTCACATGTAATCTCATAGTTTTCACACGTATAATCTCATAGTTTTTACACATATATAATCTCATAGTTTTCACATATAATCTCATAATTTTTACATATAATCTAACAATTTTCACACATATAATCCCATAGTTTTAACATATAATCTCATAGTTTTTACACATATATGATCTCATAGTTTTCACATGTATACTCTCATAGTTTTCACATATAATCTCATAGTTTTCACATATAATCTCATAGTTTTCACATGTATACTCTCATAGTTTTCACATATAATCTCATAGTTTTCACATATAATCTCATAGTTTTCACATATAATCTCATAGTTTCACACATATAATCTAATAGTTTTCACACATATAATCTCAGTTTTCACACATATAATCTCAGTTTTCACACGTATAATCTCATAGTCTGCAGGTGTTTTTTGTTTGACAACACAACCTCACCTGTGCGTTTGTGTGTCTGCAGGTGTTTTATCCGACGCTCAACGTCAACGGGAAGCTGTTTGTGGCCATGGAGCAGAACGGGGTTTCCCCACCACCACTGCAGGGGCAGCTGTCGGGCTGCACCATGGAGAAGGTCAAGGAGGAGAGTGTGAGTTCACAGTGTGTGTGTGTGTGTGTGTGTGTGTGTGTGTTCGCTGCAGTGGAAACAATGGTGTAGCCTGCGGCCATCAGACATGTGAATTATGAATCAGTGTTTGCATAACTCTGCTCTGATATCATGGACCAAACAGACACACACACACACACACACACACACTCTACAGCACATAGTGTCACTGCTGTGGCATCGCGATTTAAAGCCAAACATACCAGCTCAGGTATGTTACTGATGCACAAACACTCAGAGCTTGGTCCAGTAACTAACATGGATTCATGTGTTGTCAAACCCTGATGCGGATCTACAACATAAATTTAAATAAACACACCTCATTAATGTCATTTACAGCTTTTAGAAAATATAAATATATACAGAGACTTTTTTGTCAGCAGTAGTTTTTTGTAATCTTGTAGTTTTCAGGTGTAATCCCAGTTGGTTTTAATGTTCAGTCCCATAGTTTTTACATTGAATCTCATAGTTTTTACATTTAATCCCATAGTTTTTTACATATAATCTCATAGTTTTTACATTTAATCCCATAGTTTTTACATATAATCTCATAGTTTTTACATTTAATCTCATAGTTTTACATTTAATCTCATAGTTTTACATTTAATCTCATAGTTTTTACATTTAATCTCATTGTTTTTACATTTAATCTCATAGTTTTCACTTTTAATCTCATTGTTTTTACATTTAATCCCATAGTTTTACGTTTCATCCTATAGTTTTACATTTAATCTAATAGTTTTCACATATAATCACATAGTTTTTACATTTAATCCCGTAGTTTTTACATATAATCTCATAGTTTTTGTATTTAATCTCATAGTTTTTACATATAATCTCATTGTTTTTACATTTAATCTAATAGTTTTTACATTCAATCTCATTGTTTTTACATTTAATCCCATAGTTTTACGTTTCATCCTATAGTTTTACATTTAATCTAATAGTTTTCACATATAATCACATGGTTTTTACATTTAATCCCGTAGTTTTTACATATAATCTCATAGTTTTTATATTTAATCTCATAGTTTTTACATATAATCTCATTGTTTTTACATTTAATACCATAGTTTTTACATTTAATCTCATAGTTTTTACATTTAATCTCATAGTTTTACATTTAATCCCATAGTTTTACATTTAATCTAATAGTTTTCACATATAATCACATAGGTCTTGCACATATAATCTCATAATTTTTATATTTAATCCCATATTTTTTTAGATTTAATCCCATAGTTTTTACATATAATTTCATAAATTTTATATTTAATCCCATAGTTTTCTTTTTTACATTTAATCCCATAGTTTTTTCATATAATCTCATAATTTTTATATTTAATCCCATAGTTTTTACATATAATATCATAGTTTTTAGATTTAATCTCATATTTTTATATTTAATCCCATATTTTTTACATTTAATCCAATAGTTTTTACATATAATCTCATACATTTTATATTTAATCCCATAGTTTTTACATATAATATCATAGTTTTTAGATATAATCTCATAGTTTTTACATTTAATCTCATATTTTTATATTTAATCCCATATTTTTTACATTTAATCCAATAGTTTTTTTCATATAATCTCATACATTTTATATTTAATCCCATAGTTTTTACATATAATATCATAGTTTTTAGATATAATCTCATAGTTTTTACATTTAATCTCATATTTTTATATTTAATCCCTCATTTTTTTCATATAATCCCATAGATTTTGCATTTAATCCCATAGAATTTATATATAATCCAATGGTTTTTACATTTAGTCTCATAGTTTTACATTTAATTTAGTTTTTATATTTAATTTAGTTTTTACATTTAATCTCTTAGTTTTTACATTTAATTTTTAGTTTTTGTATATAATCCCGTAGTTTCCACTTGTGGTGGTTTCACTCTATAGTTCTGCGTCTTTCTGTCGTGATTCTTCACCTTTTAGCGAAGGTTTCTCTTTCTTTTTAGGCGATTTAGCATCTTTCTGTGTTGCATTGTCGGCGTGTTTTCGTCCCGTCTTTTATCCTCACACTGAAACTTGATTTATTCACACTTCCCAGAGGTGGCGCTAACGATCTTAGCTCTCACACACTGTTTACATCCAGTCGATCAGCTGTGTGTCTGGAAACAAACACGAATCCTGTGTGACGTCCGGCAGAGATGATAATCAGATCACACTTCTCCTGCGTGACTCATTCAGCAAACACATGCAGAAACGGTGAGAAGCCTGCATTCGATGTGTGGACATGCAGGTTGTGTTCACCTTCCTCCAGGTAGCTGCTCGTTAGTTTCAGGACGGAGCAGCTGACTGTATATTCAGCCTTCCTACAGCTGATGAGCAGAGTAGAGACGAAAAGTCTGGAGAGGCTGGAAACATGGAGATGGTTAAATATCTACTGTATGTGGAGACAAAACGCCCTCAGAGACACAGAACGATACAAACCAGTCAGAAAACAGCAAAAATGAGATGCATAACAAGAAAACGAGACACAGAATGACCACAGAGAGACAAAAATGTCCAAAAGTTACATAAAAACCATAAAAATTAAACACAAAACAACAGAAAAATGACCCACAATGAGGAAAAAATAGCCCACAGTGAGGAAAAACAAGCTGACAGTGAGGAAAAACGAGCCGACAGTGAGGAAAAATGACCCACAGTGAGGACAAATGAGCCCACAGCAAGGAAAAATAACCCACAGTGAGGACAAATGAGCCCACAGCGAGGAAAAATAACCCACAGTGAGGAAAAACGAGCCGACAGTGAGGAAAAATTACCCACAGTGAGGACAAATGAGCCCACAGCGAGGAAAAATAACCCACAGTGAGGAAAAACGAGCCAACAGTGAGGAAAAATTACCCACAGTGAGGACAAATGAGCCCACAGCGAGGAAAAATAACCCACAGTGAGGACAAATGAGCCCACAGTGAAGAAAAACGAGCCGACAGTGAGGAAAAATGACCCACAGTGAGGACAAATCAGTCCACAGTGAGGAAAAATAAGCTGACAGCAAGGAAAAATGACCCACAGTGAGGACAAATGAGCCCACAGTGAGAAAAAACAAGCCGTCAGTGAGGAAAAATGACCCACAGTGAGGACAATGAGCCCACAGTGAGGAAAAATGACCCACAGTGAGGACAAATGAGCCCACAGTGAGGAAAAATGACCCACAGTGAGGACAAATCAGTCCACAGTGAGGAAAAATAAGCTGACAGCAAGGAAAAATGACCCACAGTGAGGACAAATGAGCTGGCAGTGAGGAAAAATGACCCCAAAGTGAGGAAAAATTAACCCACAGTGAGGAAAAATGAACTCACAGTGAGGAAAAATGAACCTATTGTGAGGTAAAATGAGCCCAGCGTGAGGAAAAATTATGCCATGGTGAGGATTAATGACCTGAAGTGAGGAAAAATGATCACAGAGTTAGGAAAAATGAACCCACAGTGAGGAAAAATGAGGCCACGGCAAGGAAAAATGACCCACAGTGAGGCGAAAAGAGCCTACAGTGTGGAAAGATGAGGTCACATTTAAGAAAAGTGAGCCGACAGTGAGGAAAATTGATCACCAGTGAGGAAAAAATGACCCACAATGGTGAAATATGAGCCCACAGTGAGGAAAAATGAGCCTGAAGTGACAAAAAATGACCCCAGAGTTTGGAAAAATGACTCTCAGTGAGAAAAACGAACCCACAGGGGGGAAAAAAAATAGCTCACAATAAGGAGAAATGAGCCGACAGTGAGGAAAAATGAAACAGGAGCATTAAGATGACAGCGCGTTGTGTTTCCACGGTAAAACACCCTCCCAGGGTTCACTCATGAGTGGGAGCTTCCTCCATCTGTTGCCACGGCGACACACACAGATCCAGGTCAGACGGGTCAAACGTAGTGGATGACAGCGTTACCCGTCGCCACGGCAACAGATACGCAGGCGATGACTGCTGCTCAATGAATCAGAGAAACCCGAGTGGACCTGCTGTTCAAAACATAGTGGTAGGAAAAAATAAACATCAGAAAAATAAAACTAATAAACAGGAATGTTGTTTTTAGCCGATTCAGATAATTATTTATTAAATCCTTACATTTTTAAAATTCCACTAATTTATTAGAAAAATATTCAGTAACAGTCGTGTGAAATTATTTAACATTTTATGCCTGAAATAAAAATATTTTTTCTTTAAAATTATGAAAAATATTTTTAAATGATTTTTTTACTGATTTAAATACATTAATTTAAATGAATACATTCAAAAAATTTAATTAAAAAAATGAAAAATAAAAAAATTTAATAAAAAATGATTTGATGATTAAACGTCAAATAACAAAATAGAATTTATAAAAATACAGATTTGTTCTATTATTACATTATTGACAGTTTTAGCCTGTTTCTGAGGATTAACGGAAAAATAATTATTTTTTTCTGTAATATAATATTACCTGTAATTTAACAATCCTTAATATGCAACAGCAGCAAATATATATAAAAATAATGATTAATAACAATAATAATAATAATAATATATATATGTAATAAATTTGCTGATGTAGCTGCAGTAATAAATAGGATCATATTTTGCTAAAACATTGTAATAAAAATAAAAAATATGTGAAAATAAAGATGTTATTTACAGTTTTTTAAACGTTTTTTCGGTGACATTATTAGATTTTATCTTTTGAGAATGATCTCGCTTTTTTTAGTCTTTAATTTTCTTTTTAATACATATTTTTACTGCAAATATGTGTAGAATAATGCTGTCTGCTAATTTAAATAGAGTTAAATGGAATAATTTTACAGTCAAACGTCACTAAAGTGGACATTATTGAAAGTTCTGTGGTTTTCTTTACAGATGACATGTAGTTTTATATTTGTGTCCTTGATTTTACTGGATATTATCTGTAATTTGACCAGACAGGAAAAATATGTACAATAACAGTAAATTATTTCAAAAGTTTTCTTTATTTTTTACAGTTTAAAGCTTGAATTTAGTTTTAAATAAACGTACGCAGAAATCTTGGTTTAAACTTTGAGCTGCTGCGACTCGGACGACGTCAGAGTCTCTCCTGAATCGGTAAACTCGGTGTTTGTTGGAGGCAGAGCTGCTTTCTGAATCGCTGGTCCTCAGAGGGTCTCCGTCTCGGCCCTGATTGGCTCAGGTGTGGTTGCATAACGCTTCCCGGCGACGGCTCGTCCAATGAGACGTGACGCGGGGCCTGAAGGTCGCCGCCCACGACGACGCCCACGCGGGAGGCGCACAGGAGCGCACACGGCCGCGGGGCGCTAATTTAGCCTCCGTTAGCCGCTGTGGGTTGCCGTGGTCACGTCTCCGTGGCAACAGGGCGAGTGGAGTCCCCCCCCCTCCTCCCACTCGTCTGTCTGAGCAGCAGCTTCCTGTTTCAGCTCCAGCCTCCCACTCAGACGCCGGCCTCCATCCTCGGGAAAGTTTCAGCCGGACTCACGATTCTACAGCTGGAGACGGAAAAACCCAGAAGGACAGAACAGGAAACAAACACCAGAACAGAGACGGGTTCATGTGTTTACCGTCCAGAGAAACAACTAAATGAGCCCTAAACGATCAAATAAACTGACTTCAGAAGGAAAGAAAGACTCAAAACTCCAGTCTGCAGACGTTTTACAACAGGAGACAGTGGAAACCTTCAGCGTCACATCAGACCAGTCAAAGACGGTCCAGAATCACCTGAAACTTCTCTAGAAGGCAGAAAAAGTCTGAAATGACTGAAAATAGTGACAGAGATATGAAATGTGTAGAGACGCTTTCATCGTCTCATTCTTCTTGTTTTGTGTCTTGTTTTTGTTGTTTTGTGTTTCGTTTTTGTTATTTTGTGTCTTTTTTTTGTTTTTTAACAACTTGTTTTTGTTGTTTTGTGTTTTGTTTTTGTTATTTTCTGTCTTGTTTTTGTTGTGTTGTGTCTTGTTTTGTTGTTTTTTGTCTGGTTTTTGTTGTTTTGTCTTATTTTTGTTGTTTTGCGACTTGTTTTGTTGTTTATTGTCTTGTTTTTGTTGTTTCGCATCTCGTTTTTGTAGTTTTGCATCTTGTTTTTGCAATTTTGCATCTTGTTTTTGTTGTTTCGTGTCTTGTTTTTGTTGTTTCGTGTCTTGTTTTTGTAGTTTTGCATCTTGTTTTTGCAATTTTGCATCTTGTTTTTGTTGTTTCGTGTCTTGTTTTTGTTGTTTCGTGTCTTGTTTTTGTAATTTTGCATCTTGTTTTTGTAGTTTTGCATCTTGTTTTTGTAATTTTGCATCTTGTTTTTGTTGTTTTCTGTCTTGTTTTTGTTGTTTTGCATCTTGTTTTTGTTGTTTTGTCTCTTGTTTTTGTAGTTTTGTATCTCACCTGCATATACTCCAGGTATTTTCCAGCCTCTCCAGGCTTTTTTCTCTGATCTGCTCATCAGGTTATTTTTTAAAGTCCGTCCTGTAAATCAAAAGAACTCTGATGACATTTTTCATCACACCTGATTAGTTCGAGGACCGTCGGACGTCCGAACATCCCCTGACTTGTGTTTGTTGTTTTGCGGGTCCTGGTCTGGTCTGGTCTGGTCTGGTCTGGTCTGGTCTGGTCTGATCTGGTCTGGTCTGGTCCTGTCTGGTCTGGTCTGATCTGGTCTGGTCTGGTCTGGTCTGGTCTGGTCTGGTCTGGTCTGGTCGTTGGTTCCTGTGGTCCCTCGTTTGTTTTCCAGTGGGTTGGGGGGGCGGCTGTGGGCCGACTGGTCGCCTCCTGACGCTGCTCCGGAGGAACCAGACGACTTGCTGGGACTAAAACGTGTCTCTTGTTTCGCCTCAGGTCCCGACGTCGACCACGGAGCTCAGCACGATGCTGCTGCCTCGGCCGTCGTCCACCCAGGAGTCTGAGCGCAGGGGAAGAGCCCTGAGCGCCGCCAGCTACCTGACCGACGCCATGGAAGGTGAAACCGTTAGAACCACGACCACAGGGTCTGAAGGGTCTTTAGATTCATGGACAAAGTCTAAGGATAAAAACGTGAACACGACTTGTTTAAAAACCAGTTCTAGACTTGATCTGATGACATTTAACTGTTTAAGTGTTTCTAATCAGAGGGAAATCCATTCAGTTTAAGTGTCGTCGTCTGTTTTAGCATCAAATATCCGTCAAATACACGAGATTTTAATGTAAAATTACATGTAAACATGATATATTACACCTGATATGATCTAAAATTAACAGTTTGTTACTGTAATTAGTAAAATAAGTGTTTAATAGCAGGAATTTTACATGTTTTCAAAGGTAAATCTATTATTTTACAGGTAAATGTGCTTTTTAATATTAAAATTATGTAAAATATACAAAATTTTAATGTAAATTTACTCATAAATCTCATTTTACACTTGATCTGATCTGAAATGTGACTGTTTATAGTTGTAGTTGTAATTAAAAGGGTTAAATAGCAGTGATTTGACATTTTTTCCGAGCTAAATCTAACAGTTTTAACAATGAACAAACTCTCTGACATCAAAGATCCAACAAATATACAAACTGTTAATGTAAATTTACATGTAAATCTCATTTTACACTTGATTTTACCTTAAATTGATCATTTATTATCATAATTATCAGGGTTAAATGCTGGTTATTTAACATTTTTAAAGGTAAATCTAATAGTTTTTCTGATGCATGGACTTTTTAACATTAAAAACATGTCAAACATAATTATACAAAATTAAAATTTACGGAATTTTAATGTAAATTTACACTGAAATCTGAAATTACACTTGACTTTACCTCAAATTAATCATTTATTATTGTAATTATCAGGTTTAAATGCTGGTTGTTTGACATTTTTAAAGTTAAATCTAATAGTTTTATTAATGCTCGTAGTTTTTAACATTAAAGATGCGTCAAATATACAACATTTAATTGTAAATTAGCCTTGATATGATCTAAAATTGATCATTTATTACTGTAACAATCATCATGACTGTTTAAAAACAGTAATTTTACATTGTTCAAGTAAATTCATCAATTTTATGTGTTGACATTTGGTTTTAACATCAAAGATCCTTTAAACGTGCAGAATTTTAATGTAAATCTGAAATTAGACTGAATATTATCCACATTTACCAGAGTTTTATAGTAATTATCAGGTTAAATGCTGGTTGTTTGACATTTTTAAAGGTAAATCTAATCGTTTTACTGATGCCTGAAAGTTTTCATATTAAAAACATGTCAAACATAATTATACAAAAATAAAATTTATAAAATTTTAATGTAAATTTACATGTAAATCTCATTTTACACTTGATGTGATCTGAAATAAATCTGTTTGTTAATGTAATAGTGATTATCAGGTTTAAATGCTGCTTACTTGACTTTTCTTAAAGGTTAATTTAATCATTTTACTGATGCATCTGCTTTTTAATATCAAAGATGTGTCAAATATACAAAATTTTAATGTAAATTTACACGTAAATCTCATTTTACACTTGAAGCGATCTAAAGTTTAACAGTGTATTATTATTATTGTAATTATAAATGTTTAATAACAGTGATTTTACATTTTAAATCTATTATTTTATAATAGATTATTTTATCGGTGGAGTTTTTAACTTTAAAAAAACATGTCAAATGTAATTAAACAAAACAAAAACATGCAGAATTTTAATGTACATTTACATGTAAACCTCACATGTTAGACTAGTTGTAATTATTGTTGTTATTATCAGGATTAAATGCTGGTTATTTGACATTTTTAAAGGTAAGTCTAATCATTTTACTGATCGACATACTTTTTAACAATAAAGATGTGTCTAATATGATTATATAAAATTAAATTATGCAGATTTTTAATGTAAACTTGATCTGAAATACATGTGTTTATTAATGTAATAGTAATTATTAGGGGTTAAATGCTGCTTATTTGACATTTCTTAAAGGTAAATCTAATCATTTTACTGATGTATGAACTTTTTAACATTAAAATGTCTCAGATATATTAAATATTAATGTAAATTTACATGTAAATCTCATGTTACACTTGATTTTATCGTCTGCTAACAGTTTATTATTGTAATTAGTGTCATAATCAGTGATTTAAAGCATTCAAAGGTAAATTTACAGGTGAACAAACTTCATTAATGTTAAAGTTGATTATTTATTATTATATTATGTTTATTAATGACGTCTCTTTGACCGTCTGAGTCTTAATTAACTGGAGTCGTCCTGAGGCCTCCGTGACCTGACAGCTCCCTCGTTAGGAACACGCCTCCTACACGGGACTGACATGTTCATCCCATGTTCCATCACGCTGGACTCGTCCACCGTGTGTCTCTGTCGTGTGTCCTCATGTGGCCGTCATCCCGTGTGTGTGTGTGTGTGTGTGTGTGTGTGTTGTGTAACCACGGGTTTGTCTGACTTTTGCATCCAAGCGAGTCTTTTTCCTTTTTGATGCGTGTGTTTCCGGCCGTTTGCGTGATGCGGGGTTGTGTAACTGTGTGTGTGTGTGTGCGTGTGTGTGTGTGTGTGTGTGTGTGTGTGTGTGTGTGTGTTTCCTCGGGGGAATCTGGCTTTGTGTGATTCGGGGGAAGGCAGAGCGACGTCGAGGCCCAGTGGAAGTGAAAGAGAGCGAGTGTGTCCTGGTCGCCCTCATTAACCAGGAGATCAGCCGACCCCTGTGTGTGTGTGTGTGTGTGTGTGTGTGTGTGTGTGTGTGTCTGGCTCCACGTTCTTGTGTGTTCTAAGCGTGTGTTCTGTGCTGACTCATGTTCTCCCCTCGGCGGACAGCAGATCATTATTCTGCTGCCTCCCTCCCTCCGTCCATCTGCCTCCGTTCAGCTCCTGCTTCGTTATCCGGCTACTGTCTGCTGGAAACAAGGAAAAACATAAATACAACATTTAAAATCACCGTTAGGAAACTAATCTCAGCAATGCACTGTAAAACTTCAGATTAAATCAGGTGTAACTGCAGATTTACATGGAAGTTTACATTAAAATTAACAGATTTACCTCCAACAACATGAAAAAATACAATTATGATAATAATTATAATGATAAACTGTTAAATTTTAGATCACATCATGTCAAATATTATATCAAGAGTAAAATGAGTTTTTACATGTAATTTTATATTAAATATATATATGGTATGTCGTTTAGGAAATTATATATGGAATGAAACTGTGAATATATATAATGAAAGTCTGAATATATGGAATGAAATTTCCGAATATATATAATGAAACTTGAAACATACATGTTGAATGTCTGAATATATATAATGAAACTCTAAATATATATATATATAATGAAACTCTGACTATATATAATGAAACTCAGAATATATGGAATGAAAGTCTGAATATATGGAAAGAAAGTCTGAATATATGGAATGAAAGTCTGAATATATGGAATGAAAGTCTGAATATATGGAATGAAAATCTGAATATATGGAATGAAAATCTGATTATATGGAATGAAAGTCTGTATATATGGAATGAAAATCTGAATATATGGAATGAAAATCTGAATATATGGAATGAAAGTCTGTATATATGGAATGAAAGTCTGAATATATGGAATGAAATTTCCGAATATATATAATGAAACTTCAAGCATACGTAATAAATGTCTGAATATATATAATGAAACTCAGAATATATGGAATGAAAGTCTGAATATATGGAAAGAAAGTCTGAATATATGGAATGAAAGTCTGAATATATGGAATGAAAATCTGAATATATGGAATGAAACTCGGAATATACGGAATGAAAGTCTGAATATATGGAAAGAAAGTCTGAATATATGGAATGAAAGTCTGAATATATGGAATGAAAATCTGAATATATGGAATGAAAGTCTGAATATATGGAATGAAAATCTGAATATATGGAATGAAAATCTGAATATATGGAATTAAAGTCTGTATATATGGAATGAAAGTCTGAATATATGGAATGAAATTTCCGAATATATATAATGAAACTTCAAGCATACGTAATGAATGTCTGAATATATATAATGAAATTCTAAATATATATATATATATAATGAAACTCGGAATATATGGAATGAAAATCTGAATATATGGAATGAAAGTCTGAATATATGGAATGAAAGTCTGAATATATGGAAAGAAAGTCTGAATATATGGAATGAAAGTCTGAATATATGGAAAGAAAGTCTGAATATATGGAATGAAAGTCTGAATATATGGAATGAAAATCTGAATATATGGAATGAAAATCTGAATATATGAAATGAAAATCTGAATATATGGAATGAAAATCTGAATATATGAAATGAAAATCTGAAAATATGGAATGAAAATCTGAATATATGGAATGAAAATCTGAATATATGGAATGAAACTCAGATTATTTATAATGAAACTTTGAATATATATAATGAAAATTCCAGATACATGGAATGAAAGTCTGAAGTAAATCTTCACAAAAAAAGAAATGAAACAACGGTTCTAAACACTTATTCTACTAACTACAGAAATACACTGTTAAAGTTTGGATCAAATCAATTAGAACTTCAGATTTACACATAAATTAACAATTAAATTCTGTAAGTATGTTCACTAGTAACAGTATTGGATTTAGAGAAATGTAAAAATAAGCAGCATTTTAATCCTTGGAATAATAGACGGTTACATTTCAGATCAAATTCTTCTTCATTTTAGTGATTTGACAGTAAAATCCTGTAAATGTGACACATTTTTAATCAAATAAAACTACCTACTGCTTTAAAAATGGAAGAATTTAACTTTGAATTTAAAAAATACAGCAGTTAAACACTTCTGGTGATAATTTCAATAATAAACTGTTTAATTTTTAGTTAAAATTAAGTGTAAAATGAGTTTTTACATGTAGTTTTACATTAAAATCATGTTTATTTTACAGATATTTAATATTAAAAACTAATATGTCCACCCAAAAAGTTCTTATGTTTACCTTTGAATTGTTTTTAAATGCAGTAAATAAACATTTATGATCTTAATGACAAAAGTCAACAGTTTACTGAGTCAGATTTACACGTTAACTGATGTAGAAAATGACATTTATCAGGTCTTTAATCCTAAAATAACCTACTAAGTTCATGGTTTCCTTCACCTTACCTGGTTTGTACGTGTGACTCAGTTAAACAGCAGTAGAAGCTGAAACGTCTGGATTTGTTTCTTTATTTTACCTGGCCTCCTGAAGGTTTCCCACTCTGCGTTTCAGAGCTGGAGGAGGCCCACAAGAAGTGCCACCCCTGCTGGTACGTGTTCGCCCACCGCTACCTGGTGTGGGAGTGCTGCCCCTGCTGGCTGAGGGTGAAGCAGCTGGTCAACGTCATGGTGATGGACCCCTTCCTGGACCTGGCCATCACCGTCTGCATCGTGCTCAACACGCTCTTCATGGCCATGGAGCACTACCCCATGACGGACGAGTTCAACGGCATGCTGAGCATCGGAAACCTGGTAGGAGGGGGGACGAGTGGGGGGGCGGCATCAGAGACCTGGTTTATCATGTGGTAAATAGTCAAAAACCTGGTAGGATGGGGGACGAGTGGGGGGGCGGCATCAGAGACCTGGTTTATCATGTGGTAATAGTCAAAAACCTGGTAGGAGGGGGGACGAGTGGGGGGGCGCCATCAGAGACCTGGTTTATAATGTGGTAAATAGTCAAAAACTCTGATTTTAAAGAACTGAAACATCAGACACATCGTTTACATTGTGGTAAATAATCAAAAACATGGATATTAAAGAGCTGAAACACCCAAAAGTCTGATATTAACACATTAAAACATCCAAAAACTTGGATATTAACAGACCAAAAGATCAAAAACCCTGATTTTAAAGAATTGAAACATCAGAAACTTGGTTTATAATGCAGTAAATAATCAACAACCTGGGTATTAAAGAACTGAAATATCTATAAATCTGATATTAACACACCAACATGCCAAAAATCTGGTTATTGATGCACTAAAACATCCAAAAACCTGAATATTAA
>CM045466.1:1952872-2010372 GCA_024666655.1 Dascyllus trimaculatus
GTGTGTCCTTATAAGCGCTTCGTAATCAAGATGCCTCAGATGCTCTAATGATCGCACATCGGAGCCACTCTGTTATTAATGGGACCAAACGTGGTGATCAAAGTGCCACCGGCGGCCGTGATCAAAGCTCTGGTTGGTGTCCAGCCCGGCGGCCCGCCTCCGTGGTTGAGCTGCTATTTCAGGAGCTGCTGTGTCACTGATGAGACATTAAAACCGAACCGGAGCTGCAGGGATGTTCCGGGACGACGACGCTGACCTTAAACCCGCAAAACACTCGTCCTGCTTCCTCCGTCGACGTCCAGAGTTCACTGCTGTCTGTGGAGAGGCGCTTCAGCGACTCATGTTGGACTGTGATGTGAAGTCCTCTAAGAGAGACGCACAAAAATGAAGCAAAATGTCACGAGAAGACACAATAAATGACACAAAACTCACAAAAGATCTGAAAATGACAAAATATCATGCAAAAATGACAGGAACAGATTCTGAATTTTCACAAAATGAACTAGAAATGTGGGGTTGTGTTGTGTCCATTGCATTGGTTTTACATTTGTTTATGTTTGTATTTCTCTTGGCGGCCATTTTGTGTATATTTGTGGTTGTTTTGTGTCTCTTTGTGGTTGTTTTGTGTATATTTGTTGTTGTTTTGTGTCTTTGTTGTTGTTTTGTGTCTCTTTGTAGTTGTTTTGTGTGTCTTTGTTGTTGTTTTGTGTCTTTGTGGTTGTTTTGTGTGTCTTTGTTGTTGTTTTGTGTCTTTGTGGTTGTTTTGTTCTCTTTGTTGTTGTTTTGTGTCTCTTTGTTGTTGTTTTGTGTCTTTGTGGTTGTTTTGTGTCTCTTTGTGGTTGTTTTGTGTCTCTTTGTGGTTGTTTTGTGTCTCTTTGTTGTTGTTTTGTGTCTCTTTGTGGTTGTTTTGTGTGTCTTTGTGGTTGTTTTGTGTCTCTTTGTGGTTGTTTTGTGTCTCTTTGTTGTTGTTTTGTGTCTCTTTGTGGTTGTTTTGTGTCTCTTTGTTGTTGTTTTGTGTCTCTCTGTTGTTGTTTTGTGTCTCTTTGTGGTTGTTTTGTGTCTCTTTGTTGTTGTTTTGCGTCTCTTTTTTGTTGTTTTGTGTCTCTTCGTTGTTGTTTTGTGTCTCTTTGTGGTTGTTTTGTGTCTCTTTGTTGTTGTTTTGTGTCTTTGTTGTTGTTTTGTGTCTCTTTGTTGTTGTTTTGCGTCTATTTTTTGTTGTTTTGTGTCTCTTTGTTGTTGTTTTGTGTGTCTTTGTGGTTGTTTTGTGTCTCTTTGTGGTTGTTTTGTGTCTCTTTGTTGTTGTTTTGTGTCTGTTTGTTGTTGTTTTTTGTCTCTTTGTTGTTGTTTTGTGTGTCTTTGTGGTTGTTTTGTGTCTCTTTGTTGTTGTTTTGTGTCTGTTTGTTGTTGTTTTTTGTCTCTTTGTGGTTGTTTTGTGTCTGTTTGTTGTTGTTTTGTGTCTCTCTGTTGTTGTTTTGTGTCTGTTTGTTGTTGTTTTTTGTCTCTTTGTTGTTGTTTTGTGTGTCTTTGTGGTTGTTTTGTGTCTCTTTGTTGTTGTTTTGTGTCTGTTTGTTGTTGTTTTTTGTCTCTTTGTGGTTGTTTTGTGTCTTTGTTGTTGTTTTGTGTCTCTTTGTTGTTGTTTTGTGTCTGTTTGTTGTTGTTTTGTGTCTCTCTGTTGTTGTTTTGTGTCTCTTTGTTGTTGTTTTGTGTCTCTCTGTGGTCGTTTTGTGTCTGTATGTGTTTGTGTTTCCTTCTCTGGTAGATTTTCGTCTCTTTCTGTGGGATTTTTTAGGGATCTTGAGTGTCTTTGTGGTGATTTCGTGTCTCTGCTGCAGTTTATTCTGTTTGACATGATGTCAGTTCGTTTTCAGTCGACTGCTCTTCTCCGTTTGTGTCTTTTTGTGTGTCTGCGTTGTTGCGTCGTGTCCGTTGGTTTTGCGTTTGTGTTCATTTTTCCGTCTCTTCCAGTCAGTTTTTCTTTTCATCCCTTCTCTCGGAGACGATGATTAATTTCAATAACTGGCAGCTAATCGTGAGCTAAATGAAATGTTAGATGTTCGGTTCCACTGCTGGGATTCAGAGACTGAAGCAAACCTGGACACACACACACACAGACACACACACACACACACACAACACGGTGTTTCTGTCTCCCAACAGAGGTGGCACAAAACAGTCTCCCCCGGCAACCAGAACTGGGATACGGTTGCTATAGCAATGCTAAGTACTCTCTTCCTCCCGGACTCGAGTTTACCTGAGTGTTATAATTAGAGGTGTGTGTGTGTGTGTGTGTTCGTGTGTGTTCGTGTGTGTGTGTGTGTGTGTGTGTGTGTGTGTGTGTGTGTGCAGGAGGTCATAGGGAACAGAATGGAATGGCAGCGGGAACATGAAGTGAAAGTACACACAGAAATCCCCAGGATGTCTCTCAGAATAGCTGCAGCATGTTTGTTTGTCTTTGACTGAGTCTGTCTGTCTGTCAGGTGATGAAGTACTCAGGTACAAGTATAAAAGTACTCAGGTACAAGTATAAAAGTACTCAGGTACAAGTATAAAAGTACTCAAGTACAAGTATAAAAGTACTCAGGTACAAGTGTAAAAGTACTCGGGTACAAGTGTAAAAGTACTCAGGTACAAGTATAAAAGTACTCAGGTACAAGTGTAAAAGTACTCAGGTACAAGTGTTGAAGTACTCGGGTACAAGTGTAAAAGTACTCGGGTACAAGTGTAAAAGTACTCAGGTACAAGTGTTGAAGTACTCGGGTACAAGTGTAAAAGTACTCGGGTACAAGTGTAAAAGTACTCAGGTACAAGTATAAAAGTACTCAGGTACAAGTGTTGAAGTACTCGGGTACAAGTGTAAAAGTACTCGGGTACAAGTGTAAAAGTACTCAGGTACAAGTATAAAAGTACTCGGGTACAAGTGTAAAAGTACTCGGGTACAAGTGTAAAAGTACTCAGGTACAAGTGTAAAAGTACTCAGGTACAAGTATAAAAGTACTCAGGTACAAGTGTAAAAGTAAACAGGTAAAAGTGTTGAAGTACTCAGGTACAAGTATAAAAGTACTCAGGTACAAGTGTAAAAGTACTCGGGTACAAGTATAAAAGTACTCGGGTACAAGTGTAAAAGTACTCAGGTACAAGTGTAAAAGTACTCAGGTACAAGTGTAAAAGTACTCAGGTACAAGTATAAAAGTACTCGGGTACAAGTGTAAAAGTACTCAGGTACAAGTGTAAAAGTACTCAGGTAAAAATATTGAAGTACTCAAGTACTTTGTTTTGTGTCTCTTTGTTGTTTTGTGTCTCTTTGTTGTTTTGTGTCTCTTTGTTGTTTTGTGTCTCTTTGTTGTTGTTTTGTGTCTCTTTGTGGTTGTTTTGTGTCTTTGTGGTTGTTTTGTGTCTCTTTGTTGTTGTTTTGTGTCTCTTTGTTGTTGTTTTGTGTCTCTTTGTAGTTTTTTTGTGTCTCTTTGTTGTTTTGTGTCTCTTTGTTGTTGTTTTGTGTCTTTCTGGTTTTTTGTGTCTCTTTGTTGTTGTTTTGTGTCTCTTTGTTGTTGTTTTGTGTCTCTTTGTTGTTGTTTTGTGTCTCTTTTTTGTTGTTTTGTGTCTCTTTGTGGTTGTTTTGTGTCTCTTTGTGGTTGTTTTGTGTCTGTTTGTTGTTGTTTTGTGTCTCTTTGTTGTTGTTTTGTGTCTCTTTCTGGTTGTTGTTTTGTGTCTCTTTGTGGTTGTTTTGTGTCTGTTTGTTGTTGTTTTGTGTCTCTTTGTGGTTGTTTTGTGTCTCTTTGTAGTTTTTTTGTGTCTCTTTGTTGTTGTTTTGTGTCTCTTTGTGGTTGTTTTGTGTCTCTTTGTGGTTGTTTTGTGTCTCTTTAGTGTTGTTTTGTGTCTCTTTGTTGTTGTTTTGTGTCTCTTTGTAGTTTTTTTGTGTCTCTTTGTTGTTGTTTTGTGTCTCTTTAGTGTTGTTTTGTGTCTCTCTGTTGTTGTTTTGTGTCTCTTTGTTGTCGTTTTGTGTCTCTTTGTAGTTTTTTTGTGTCTCTTTGTTGTTGTTTTGTGTCTCTTTAGTGTTGTTTTGTGTCTCTTTGTGGTTGTTTTGTGTCTCTTTGTTGTTGTTTTGTGTCTCTTTGTTGTTGTTTTGTGTCTCTTTGTGGTTGTTTTGTGTCTCTTTGTAGTTGTTTTGTGGCCCTTTGTGGTTGTTTTGTGTCTCTTTGTTGTTGTTTTGTGTCTCTTTGTGGTTGTTTTGTGTCTCTTTGTTGTTGTTTTGTGACTCTTTGTGGTTGTTTTGTGTCTCTTTGTTGTTGTTTTGTGTCTCTTTGTGGTTGTTTTGTGTCTCTTTGTAGTTTTTTTGTGTCTCTTTTTTGTTGTTTTGTGACTCTTTGTTGTTGTTTTGTGTCTCTTTGTTGTTGTTTTGTGTCTCTTTAGTGTTGTTTTGTGTCTCTTTGTGGTTGTTTTGTGTCTCTTTGTTGTTGTTTTGTGTCTCTTTGTGGTTGTTTGTGTCTCTTTGTGGTTGTTTTGTGTCTTTTTGTGGTTGTTTTGAGTCTCTTTGTGGTTGTTTTGTGTCTCTTTGTTGTTGTTTTGTGTCTCTTTGTGGTTGTTTTGTGTCTCTTTGTTGTTGTTTTGTGTCTCTTTGTTGTTGTTTTGTGTCTCTTTGTGGTCGTTTTGTGTCTCTTTGTGGTTGTTTTGTGTCTCCTTGTGGTTGTTTTGTGTCTCTTTGTGGTTGTTTTGTGTCTCCTTGTGGTTGTTTTGCGTCTCTTTGTTGTTGTTTTGTGTCTCTTTGTGGTTGTTTTGTGTCTCTTTGTTGTTGTTTTGTGTCTCTTTGTTGTTGTTTTGTGTCTCTTTGTTGTTGTTTTGTGTCTCTTTGTGGTTGTTTTGTGTCTCTTTGTTGTTTTTTTGTGTCTATTTGTGGTTGTTTTGTGTCTCTTTGTGGTTGTTTTGTGTCTCTTTGTTGTTGTTTTGCGTCTCTTTGTTGTTTTTTTGTGTTTCTTTGTTGTTGTTTTGTGTCTCTTTGTGGTTGTTTGTGTCTCTTTGTGGTTGTTTTGTGTCTCTTTGTGGTTGTTTTGTGTCTCTTTGTTGTTGTTTTGTGTCTCTTTGTGGTTGTTTTGTGTCTCTTTCTTGTTGTTTTGTGTCTCTTTGTGGTTGTTTTGTGTCTCTTTGTGGTTGTTTTGTGTCTCTTTGTTGTTGTTTTGTCTCTTTGTAGTTGTTTTGCGTGTCTTTCTGGTTTTTTGTGTGTCTTTGTGACTTTCCACCCTTCTGATTTTTCCATTTGTTTTTCATATTCTGTGTTTTTCAGGTTGTTATTTTAAAATCGGCTTCGTCTCAACGACTGAATCATCACCAGTCTGAGCTGGTTGACCTTTTCTGTCTTTATGAATCGTCTGGATTCTCAGAATGAAGCTGAACTTGTTGTTTGTGCGTCTGGATCTTTGTGTGACACCAGCAGACTGTGTGTGATGTTGGACTGAGGGGCCTCCTTTAGAGTGGTGGAGGGTCTGAAGTGGAATCTGTCCATTAACACTGACAGGAGATAACTGCTGCTGCTGCTCACACTCTATGTACACATTACACACTATATATACACACTACACACACTATATACACACTATACACAGGAAATACACACTACATACACTATATACATTATATACACACTACACACTCTATATACACACTACACACTCTATATAAACACTACATACACTATATACACACTACACACTCTATATAAACACTACATACACTATATACACACTACACACTCTATATACACACTACACACTCTATATACACACTACACACTATATACACACTACACACTCTATATACACACTACACACTATATACACACTACACACTCTATATACACACTACACACTCTATATACATACTACACACTCTATATACACACTACACACTCTATATACACACTATACACAGGAAATACACACGACATACACTATATACACACTACACACTCTATATACACACTACACACTCTATATACACACTATACACAGGAAATACACACTACATACACTATATACACACTACACACTCTATATACACACTACACACTCTATATACACACTATACACAGGAAATACACACTACACACACTATATACACACTACACTATATACACACTACACACTCTATATACACACTATACACAGGAAATACACACTACATACACTATATACACACTACACACTCTATATACACACTACACACTCTATATACACACTACACACTCTATATACACACTATACACAGGAAATACACACTACACACACTATATACACACTACACACTCTATATACACACTACACACTCTATATACACACTATACACAGGAAATACACACTACATACACTATATACACACTACACACACTATATACACACTACACACTCTATATACACACTACACACTCTATATACACACTACACACTCTATATACACACTATACACAGGACATACACACTACATACACTATATACACACTACACACTCTATATACACACTACACACTCTATATACACACTATACACAGGAAATACACACTACACACACTATATACACACCACACTATATACACACTACACACTCTATATACACACTATACACAGGAAATACACACTACATACACTATATACATTATATACACACTACACACTACACACTCTATATAAACACTACATACACTATATACATTGTATACACAATATATGCATTATATACACACTATACAGACTATATACATCCCACGTACACTATATACCCAGTATATATATATATATATATTGTATACACACTATAAACACTATTGACTATATAAACACTATACACTATTTACACACTATATAATCTATATACACACTACATACACTTTGACACACTATACACACTATATACACACCATACACACTATATACACACTATACACACAATATACACTATATACTCACTATACACACTATATACACTATATACACACTATATACTCTATATACACACTATACACACTATATACACTATATACACACTATATACACACTATACACACTATATACACCATATACACACTATATACACTATATACACACTATATACACTATATACACACTATACACACTATATACACTATATACACACTATATACACTATATACACACTATACACACTATATACACACTATACACACTTTATACACACTATACACACTGTATACTCACTTTACACACTATATACACACTATACACACTATATACTCACTATACACACTATATACACACTATACACACAATATACACTATATACTCACTATACACACTATACACACTATATACACACTATACACACAATATACACTATATACTCACTATACACACTATACACACTATATACTCACTATACACACTATATACACACTATACACACTATATACACTATATACTCACTATACACACTATACACACTATATACTCACTTTACACACTATATACACACTATACACACTATATACACACTATACACACTATATACACTATATACTCACTATACACACTATATACACACTATACACACTATATACACACTATACACACTATATACTCACTTTACACACTATATACACACTATACACACTATATACACTATATACTCACTATACACACTATATACACACTATATGCATACTATACACACTATATACACACTATATACACACCATACACACTATATACACACTATAGACACTATAGACACTATATACACTATATACACACTATAGACACTATATACACACTATACACACTATACACACTATACACACTATACACACTATAGACACTATATACACTATATACACACGATAGACACTATATACACTATATACACACTATACACACTATACACACTATACACGCTATAGACACTATATACACACTATACACGCTATAGACACTATATACACTATATACACACTATAGACACTATATACACTATATACACACTATACACGCTATAGACACTATATACACTATATGCACACTATAGACACTATAGACACTATAGACACTATATACACTATATACACACTATAGACACTATATACACTATATACACACTATAGACACTATAGACACTATATACACTATATACACACTATAGACACTATATACACTATATACACACTATAGACACTATATACACACTATACACACTATACACACTATACACACTATAGACACTATATACACTATATACACACTATAGACACTATATACACTATATACACACTATACACACTATACACACTATACACGCTATAGACACTATATACACTATATGCACACTATAGACACTATATACACTATATACACACTATAGACACTATATACACTATATACACACTATAGACACTATACACACTATATACACACCATACACACTATATGCACACTATATTCACACTATACACACTATACACCAAACATGCACTAAACACTATACACAACATACACTGCACACACTGGACACCTCACACCACATACACACTGTACACTATGCACACTGTACACCACATACACTGTACACTACACACCACACACCACACACACACTAAACACTGTACACACCATACACCAAACACACTGTACACCTCACACCACACACACATACTAAACACTATACACACCATACATCACACACACTACACACCACACACACACACACTGTACACTACACACCACACACACACACTGTACACCACATACACTGTACACCACACACACTAAACACTGTACACACCATACATCACACACACTATACACACCACACACACACTACTACTAGTCTCACTCTCTTTCTATGTCCTTGAGCTCTTGGACACACAAACACACACTCAGTGAGCCGTCAACACACTTCACATCCATCCACACTCACATGCCACCATGTTGACTCACTTGTCATGAGATGGATGGCAGTGCAGGAATGACACACACATCGCTTCCATTTAGTGTGTGTGTACTTTTTATGACTCGTGTTGTCGAGTATTAACTTTGTGTACTCGGTCACATTGCAGGGACGGCCCTGTGGTGTCAGGGGTGTCCTAATAAAACCCTAACGTGTGAAGTTAAGACGTGGTGTAAGCCAGGTTTAAATTAACATGAGGGTAAAGTTAGAATTAGCTAAGGGTAAAGTTAGGTTTAAATTAACCTTAATAAAGTTAGAATTTGCTGAGGATAAAGTTGGGCTTAAATCAATATTGGGGTGAAGTTACATTGAGCTGATGCTAAAGTTAGGTTTAAACTAACCTTAAGGTAAAAGTAGAATTACTTACGGATAAAGTTAGGTTTAAATTAACATTAGGGTAAAGTTAAATTTAGTTGATTCTCAAGTAGGGTTCAAACTAACCTTAAAGTAAAGTTAGAATTACCTAAGGGTAAAATTAGGTTTAAACTAACCCTAAGGTAAAGTTAAAATTAGTTCAGGCTATAGCTAGGTTTAAAGTTAGGATTAAAGTTAGGATAAAGTTTAACGTTAGAATAAAGTTAGTTCTAAATTAACCTTAAGGTAAAATTAGAATTAGCTAAGGCTAAAGTTAGGTTAAACATTAGGGTAAAGTTAGAATTAGCTAAGGGTAAAGTCAGTTTTAAATTAATCTTAAGTTAAAGTTAGAATTAGATAAGGGTAAAGTTAGGTTTAAGTTAAGATTAGGGTAAAGTTAGGTTTAAAATAACATTAGGATAAAGTTAGGATTAGCTAAGGCTAAAGTTAGGTTTAAGTTAAAATTAGGGTAAAGTTAAATTAATCTCAAGCTAAAGTTAGGTTTAAGTTAAGATTAGGGTAAAGTTAAATTAATCTCAGGCTAAAGTTAGGTTTAAGTTAAGATTAGGGTAAAGTTAAATTAATCTCAGGCTAAAGTTAGGTTTAAGTTAAGATTAGGGTAAAGTTAAATTAATCTCAAACTAAAGTTAGGTTTAAGTTAAGATTAGGGTAAAGTTAAATTAATCTCAGGCTAAAGTTAGGTTTAAGTTAAGATTAAGGTAAAGTTAAAATTAGCTAAGGGTAAAGTTAGGTTTAAGTTAAGATTAGGGTAAAGTTGTGTTTAAATGTTTGTGGCATCAGAATTTCCTGATAAGCGACGGCGAGCTGCTGTTACCGTAATGTTTACATCACCTGCTCCTTTTCATCCAATCAGCATTGACCGTTGTTACTGTAATGTTTGCTGCAGCAGCTCCTCCTGAGTTTGTTATCAGATTACCTCGAAGCTTGAATCAGCTGCCAGGTGGACGTTTTAACCACGTTAGCATTGACTCCTGCTGCCGTCGCAGCTCTTTGTTCTCACGTTACACCTGAGCAGGTTGTTGTTTAGGCTGTTTATGTCTGATGTGTTACATTAAAGTTGATGTTAGACTGAACTCTTTGGCAGTCTGTTTGATCTATTATATAATTAAAATCATTTTACTGCAGTGCTTTGGGTCAGAAGTTTGAGCTCGAGTTGTCTGTTTGTCTGGTTCTTTACCGTAATGTCTGGATACGAGTTGTCTGTTTGTCTGGTTCTTTACCGTAATGTCTGGATACGAGTTGTCTGTTTGTCTGGTTCTTTACCGTAATGTCTGGATACAAGTTGTCTGTTTGTCTGGTTCTTTACTGTAATGTCTGGATACGAGTTGTCTGTTTGTCTGGTTCTTTACCGTAATGTCTGGATACGAGTTGTCTGTTTGTCTGGTTCTTTACCGTAATGTCTGGATACGAGTTGTCTGTTTGTCTGGTTCTTTACCGTAATGTCTGGATACGAGTTGTCTGTTTGTCTGGTTCTTTACCGTAATGTCTGGATACGAGTTGTCTGTTTGTCTGGTTCTTTACCGTAATGTCTGGATAAGGAGCCACTTGTGTACGTTTCATTGCGTTAACATAGATTTCTGTTCCTGTCATATTAGTGTTGGCAGTTAGTCAGCACATTGATTTTAGATTATTCTTCTGTATCGCCGTAGTGGATACCTACGTTTCACAGACTAACAGTAATTGATTTTCCTTAGTTGAACACACGAGCAGCCTTTATTTCACTGGGTGCTGGTTTCAAAATGCAGATTGTGTTTGCAGTTTTTAATCTGTCATCAGACTGATTTAGATTAAATAATAATAATAATAATTAAAGCAGAACATAATATTAATATATGACATTTTTATTTCATTGTTTTTGACTAGGGATGGATGCATGATAATATCCGCGTCTGATATTTATCCATTAATATTGTCAATTATGACGTCATTCCGATTATTAAAAAATCAGCCGATAATAATAAAGACTCTGAATCTTGGTTTTTGCCGTTGGTCTGTGTGTTGTGGTTTGTCCTCTTGCCTGGCTCCTCATGCCCCTCCCCTCCCCAACGGTAGTGTCGCACGTGTGTGATGTCATCAGACTGCGCGGGCAGAGAAAAACAAGCAGCATGGCGTGGCACTGACCAGTTTAGACTTTGTTTACCGTGTCTGAAGAAGACATTTGACTAAGGGCTGATCCAGAATATTGGAATATCTGAATATCGGTTGGTTGTGGTGGTATTGGGATAATAACTTTGATATTCCAATAGTCGTGCGCGCCGCTGCCGGGCTTTGCTGAGCTTTGCCGAGTGTTGCCGAGCGTTGCCGAGCGTTGCCATGTGTTGCTGAGCATTGCCGAGCGTTGCCAAGTGTTGCCGAGCTTTGCCGAGCGTTGCCAAGCGTTGCCAAACATTGCCGAGCTTTGCCGAGCGTTGCAGAGCATTGCCAAGCTTTGCCGAGCGTTGCAGAGCATTGCCAAGCGTTGCTGAGCGTTGCAGAGCATTGCCAAGTGTTGCCGAGCGTTGCAGAACATTGCCGAGTGTTGCCAAGCATTGCCGAGCGTTGCCGAGCATTGCCAAGCTTTGCCGAGCGTTGCAGAGCATTGCCGAGTGTTGCCAAGCGTTGCAGAGCATTGCCGAGTGTTGCCAAGCGTTGCAGAGCATTGCCGAGTGTTGCCAAGCGTTGCCGAGCATTGCCGAGCATTGCCGAGTGTTGCCAAGCGTTGCCGAGCGTTGCAGAGCATTGCCGAGTGTTGCCAAGCGTTGCTGAGCGTTGCCGAGCATTGCCGAGCGTTACCAAGTGTTTCCGAGCGTTGTCGAGGCTGTAGTACGCTGCCGGGTGCCGCCGAGTATCACCGAGCGCTGCCGAGCGTCGCCAAGGCTCTAGAACAGGGGTGTCCAATCCCGGTCCTTGAGGGCCACTATCCAGCATGTTCTAGATGCTTCCCTCTTCCAACACACCTGATTCAAATGATCAGGATCGTTATCAGGCTTCTGCAGATCTTGAAGATGAGCTGATCATTTAATCAGGTGTGTTGGAAGAAGGAAACATCTAAAACAAGCTGGATAGTGGCCCTCGAGGACCAGGACTGGACACCCCTGCTCTAGGACGCCACCTTGGTTGTAGCACCTGGACCTGCCAACTCTAGTGTCTCGCTCCGGTGTCGCCCCTCATGTTCCCCCTTATTTTATGTGTGTTTTTAACCACTTTAATCATGTAAACAAACTGGCATTTAAAGGGTTAACGTCCTAAAAATGACTGAATATCTGGTTGTTATGATCATTTTAATGTTAAGACATAACAGATCCATGGAGCAGTTTTTGACGAGGACATTTGTGTCTTTAAGGTCCTTAATGTGAGTTTGTTTTAAAATCTGACACTGTTCAATAAATAATAAAGCATCAGAATCAGTGCTGGTGTTAATCATCACATCCCAGACTGTTAGAATTTAAAAAGAAGTCACTGCTCGGCTTGTTTTATATAGAAAATAAATCATTTAGTGTTTCTTTAAATTGTAAACAACAGTGGCATCACGACATGAACACACATTTAAAGGGTTAAAATCCTCAAAGTTAATCAATGTTCTTTAGTTATGATCACAACTGATGCAGATTTATTTTAAAATAGTCTCTGAAAGCAGAAGATAATATTAAAATATAACGTTTTACTGCATGAGACGTTTGTGTCTTTAAGGTCCTGAGGGAGGTTTAGTGATGGAGGTTCGACCGTCTGCCCATCGATCAGTTTAACCGTTTAGAGTCCCTCCTTCTGATCTCGTGCATTAAGTTGTTGTTCCTGTAAGCTCATCCAGTAAACAGCAGGTAGACAGTGAATAAATCATGATGTTAATGATGTAAATGCTCCGTTATCTGAGCTCCGTCTGTGTTGTCAGGTCTTGATTTTTGGGTAGCAGCTGATTGAGCGGCTCTCACAGCTGCATTATGTAAATCTTATATAACCAGACGGTTGATTTACACGTGTCCTTAATGAATTAGCGGCAGCAGCTCCCACCAAATGTAAGGTGATAATGGAAGCAGGCGGCTGCTGACTCACTGAGCTGCTGTTTAAAAGCTTCCCAGCTGCAGCGGCCCGGCGGGGGCGGAGCCAGCCGGGACGGGTCGCCGCGGTGGGCTCGTGACCGCGGGGTCGTCGGTTCGAATCCCGGCGGCGGCCTCGCCTCGTCTGTGACTCACAGCTTCGTCCAGCCAGAGGTTCGCCGGTGACTCAGCTGGTGTCACCTCAGAACTCCTCCACGTGTTCAGCAGCAGCAGCTTCATCCTCCAACTTCTGCCTGCAGTTTGTTTCTGAAGCCGACGTGAGAAAGTTTGTTCAGGAAACAGAAGAAGGAGGAGGAGGAGGAGGAGAGATATGACACGAAACAGAATAAAAACTAGAGGAGGGAAGCAAAAAGGTGACGCCAGGAGACATGAAAGACACACTAAGACGTGAAATGGACACAAAAAGATGTTAAAATGAAACGAAAAGACTCAAAAAGACAAAAAGATACAAAATAGATAAAAAAAAGATACAAAAAAGATACAAAAAGATGTTAAAATGAAACAAAATAGACAGAAAAAGATACAAAAAAGATACAAAAAGATGTTAAAATGAAACAAAAAGACACAAAAAGACAAAAAGATACAAAATAGATAAAAAAAAAAAGATACAAAAAAGATACAAAAAGATGTTAAAATGAAACAAAAAGACAGAAAAAGATACAAAAAAGATACAAAAAAGATACAAAAAGATGTTAAAATGAGACAAAAAAAGACAAAATCTAATTTTTCAGGTGCAATATTTTATTTTTTAGGTCAAATATTTCAATTTTAAAATGCAATATTTCTATTTTCATGTGCAACATTTATTTATTTATTGGAAACAATATTTAATGTATTTGTTTTTTTAAAGCAATATTTCACTTTCATTGTGCAATATTTAAATTTTCATGTACAATATTTCATTATTCAGGAGCAATATTTCATTTTTTATGGTACAGTATTTCGTATTTCATGTGCAATACTTCATTTTTTAGGTGTATAATTCATTATTATGTGTAGCAGTATAACTTTACTACCTCAGAATATTTGGCTTTATTACTTCTTATCTCTTTAATAGTTGTTTTCTTACTTATTCTATTTTTAGTTAAATGTTGTTCTTTGTTCTTATATCTCGCTGCTCTTTTATTGTTAGTCAGGTTCTGTAGTTTTGTTTTCTGAGCGACATCTGGCAAAAAGAAAATTCTTTGGGATCAATAAAATATTATCTTATCATTAGCATTAGCCTTAGCATTAACTGTTCTGTTATTAGCTTGTTCTGATCTATTCTTATCTTATCATTAGCCTTAGCGTCAGCCTATCTCGTCTTAGCTTGTTCTGACCTATTGTTGTCTTTATCATTAACCTTAGCATTAGCCTTAGCATTAGCCTAATCTGCTCTTAGTTTGTTCTGATCAATTCTTATTTTATTTTTAGCCTTAGCATTAGCCTTATCTGTTCTTACCTTGTTCTGATCTAATTTTATCTTATATTTAGCCTTAGCATTAGCCTTATCTATTCTTAGCTTGTTCTGATCTAATCTCATCTTATCTTTAGCCTTAGCAGTAGCATTAGCATTAGCCTTATCTGCTCTTAGCTTGGTCTCCTCTCTTTTTGTCTTATCTTAAGCCTTAGCATTAGCATTAGCATTGGCCTTATTTGGTCTGAGCTTGTTCTGATCTATTCTTATCTTATCTTTAGCCTTAGCAATAGCCTTAGCATTAGCCTTATCTGCTCTTAGCTTGGTCTCATCTATTCTTATTTTATCTTTAGCCTTGGCATTAGGTTTTGCATTAGCCTCATCTGTTCTGAGCTTGTTCTGATCCAATCTCATCTTATCTTTAGCCTCATCTTAGCCTTAGCATTAGCCATATCTGTTCTTATCTTGGTCTCATTTATTCTTATTTTATCTTTAGCCTTAACATTAGCCTTAGCATTAGCCTGAGCATTAACCTTATCTGTTCTTAGCTTGGTCTAGTCTATTTTTATCTTATCTTTGCCCTTAGCATTAGCCTAAACATTAGCCTGAGCATAAGCCTTATCTGTTCTTAGCTTGGTTTTGTCTATTTTTATCTTATCTTTAGCCTTAACATTAGCCTTAGCCTGAGCATTAACCTTATCTGTTCTTAGCTTGGTCTAGTCTATTTTTATCTTACCTTTGGCCTTAACATTAGCCTTAGCATTAGCCTGAGCATTAGCCTTATCTGTTCTTAGCTTGGTTTTGTCTATTCTTATCTTGTCTTTAGCCTTAGCATTAGCCTTAATATTAGCCTTATCTGTTCTGAGCTTGTTCTGATCAAATCTTATCTTGGCCTTAGCATTAGCCTTAGCACTAGCCTGAGCATTAGCCTTATCTGTTCTTATCTTTAGTCTGATTCCTATCCTCAGCCTTTCCTTCCTTCTGTTCTGATATTACAAAGACGAACTTGAAGCACTGATTTGAGCCACTGTAAAGTAAAATCCGTAGCGTTAGCAGCGTTAGCAGCGTTAGCAGCGTTAGCCTCCAGCTGCGTCACCTTTGACCTTTCTCCCTCCTCTTCGCTGGCGATGTTTCCTGGCTTGTGAGCGTCTGCAGCGGCGCTGACCGGCCTGCTGTGCATCAGCTGTGACTGAGTGGGCGGCGATGGATGTGATGGGATATGAATGTGGAATATCAATTATGACGAATGCCCTCCCTGCGTTGTCTGTTCCGTCTCCGCGGCGACAAGTGTGGGCGGGTCCCGGTCGCACGACGACGACGAGGAGCGCTCGGTCGTAAACACCGACGGGGAGAATAAATAGAAAGACAGACGGTGTTTTTGAATCCTCGGAGCTGCTTTCTAAATGTCCCCGCGCCCACTTTTCTGCACGAACCGGTGGTGTTAGATTCTCCAAATCACAGGTTCAACACAACCAGGGGTTCGTTGCATAACCAGCCTCCCAGAAACTCACACGTCCACAGATCCCACCGAGTGAAGCCCGGCTCTGTTTGCCTTGCAGGAAATGTCCGGACGGGTTCGACTGTCTGAAGGCAGGGAGGAACCCGAACTACGGCTACACCAGCTTCGACACCTTCGGCTGGGCCTTCCTGTCCCTGTTCCGCCTCATGACGCAGGACTACTGGGAGAACCTGTACCACCAGGTAACCTCGGGGGCCTTCGGGAGGTCGAAGGAGAACAAATCGGATCGGTGTTTCAGCAGCTTCTGCACTGATTGGTCGAATGAGTGCAGGTGGAATTAGAAAAACAGAGTCAAACATTCATTAGAAGTTAAACATCCTTCAAAATAAAATACATTTAAATGAGTTTAATCAGCACAGTTGAGGTTAGAGGCGACGTTCACTGCAGTGACGTCAGAGTAAATATGAATCTTTGTTGTGTTTTTGTGTTTGGTGAGTTTGTTAAACCATAAAAAATCCAGTGGAAGAGACAAAACAGAGCGTCTGTAAGGAAACAGTAGAAAAAGCCTTTCTCCAGTAGAGCAGATCTTTACAGTCGCTGTTAGAAACCATGAAAGGCAGTAGAAACACAACAAAGGAGCACAAAGTCGTCACAAATAAGAGAATAAAACTCCCAGGTAGGAAAAGGGATGAAGATAAAATTGCATTGTGACTCTAACCCCCATATTTACACCTGTGACGCAGCAGCTGTTGTCGTCTTTACTGTAATAAAATAAATATATACATATAAAATAAAAGAAAACTCATATTTAACTTTTCAAGAAATATTTTAACTCATTTGATTTTGTTCTGTTGCGTGGTTTATTTATTTTTTTATTTATCGCCAAATTTGTCTTATTGTAAAACACTTTCCAACTTCTGTGCTTTTATTTTGAAAGGGGCTATACAAATAAAAGCACCTTTCAGGATCCAAATAATGTGACTTATTATATATATTATATATTTTGGCTTGACTTATTTGATCTCGGTATATTACAGGGTTTAGATTTTTAAAAAATATTTCATTCATCTTATTGTGAAGTACTTTAGAGCTTTTATGCTTTTATTTTGATATGCACCATACAACTGAATACTCCTGCCAGGACACAAATAGGCAACTTTAGATTGTTGGGTTCTCTGGTCTTTATTTAAATGTGTAAGGAGTTTATCTTACTCACTATGTTTCGTGCTATGAGATGATAAATGTTGAGAACAGGCGCTAATTACATAACATTGAATTGAAATTTAATTTAATTTAAATAAATTGACTTTTAATTTAGATATATATATATATTGACTTGACTTATTTGATCTTGTTATATCGCATGACTCAAATCTCATCAGTCTTCTCAATTTTTTTTAAATTAATCGCCAAATTTTTCCACCGTCTTATTGTACTTTGTGGCTTTTAAGCTTTTATTTTGAAATGCACTACACACATAAATACACATATATATTTTTATCTGATTTATTTTATCTAGTTATAGTGCAGACCTCATCAGTCTTTTCATATCTCTTCAAATTCTATTAATCTTACTGTATTTTGTAGTTTTCATGCTTTTACTTTGAAATGCGCTATACAAATAAATGCATATATATATATTTTGACTTGACTTATTTGATATTGTTATATTGCAAAGTTCAGACCTCATGAATCTGTTAGAATTTGCTTCAGTTGTTTGCCTAATTTTTCATTTGTTTTATCGTAAAGAATTTTTCTAAATTTTTTTGCTGCTTTTATTTTGAAAGATGCAAATAGATACATATATATATATTTTGACTTGAGTTGTCTCACCTTGTGATATTGCCCGGTTCAGACCTCATCAATCTTTTTACATTTTTAAAATTTTATTCATGTTAAAGTATTTGCACCTTTCATGCTTTTATTTTGCAATGCACTATACACATAAATATATATAAATATATATTTTGACTTGACTTAGCTGATGTTGTTATAGTGGATAGTTTAGATCTTATTAATCTGGTAGAATCTGCTTTAATTATTTGCCTAATTTTTCATTTGTTTTATTGTAAAGCATTTTTCTAACTTTTAGGCTTTTATTCTGAAGGATGCAATATAAATAAGTACATATATTTTTTTTTTTACTTGACTTATCTGATCTTGTTTTATTGCACGGTTCGAATGTCGCCGATCTTTCCACATTTGTTAAAATTTTATTCGTCTCATTGCACTTTTTTCTAAGTTTTATGCTTTTATTCTGAAAGGTGCGACCTCTGACGGCCGTCTTTCCTCCCGTTTCCCCCCCCAGACGCTGCGCTCGGCCGGTAAGACCTACATGGTGTTCTTCGTGGTGGTGATCTTCCTGGGCTCCTTCTACCTGGTCAACCTGATCCTGGCCGTGGTGGCGATGGCCTACGAGGAGCAGAACCAGGCCACCATCGCCGAGGCCTGTCAGAAGGAGCGGGAGTTCCAGCAGGCCATGGAGAGGCTGAAGAAGGAGCAGCAGGCAGGAGGCGCTCCAGACTTCACTCCTCTATTCGTATCCATGGATAAAAACATCTTAGAAACACTTCAGGGCTTTAAATCTACTTCCTGTTGTCTTCTTCCTCCAGTTCGCCGCCCAGAAGGTCCTCGACTCCGACTCGATGATGTCACCGGACCTCTCGCCCTTCGGCCCGCCATTGGACGTCCTGGAGGAGCGGAGGCGGAGCCAAGCGCTGGTGGGCGTGGCCGACGTGGAGGCGAACCTGTCGGAGGAGAAGCTGCTGCAGGTGGACGTGACGGAGGGAGGAAAGGTGACGAGCAACTACACTGTAAAATTATTTTTAAAAATCATTAAAAATGAACTGTTTACTCTGCTCCCAGGTTTCACCATTTTTAACAAAATTTTTTTTATACAAAATTTTTTTTCATTGATTTTTTAAATAATTTTTTTTCAGAAACTTTTTTTTTTTAAATGACAGATTTTTTTTTTTTACAGATTTTTATTCCCCGCAGAATATTTTTAGACTTTTTTCACTGAATTTTCTTTACAGATTTTTTTGCAGTTTTTTTGTCAGATTTTTTTAACAGAGTTTCTATAGAGATTTTTTTCTTTACAGATTTGTTTTTACAAATTTTCTTTCACAGATTTTTTTAAAGAATTTTTTTAAACAGAATTATTTAGAGATTCTTTTCACAGATTTAATTTTTCATATAATTCTTATAATTTTTTTTTTCACTTTTTTAAACATTTTTTTTCCACAGTTTTTCCCCCAAAATTTTTTGTTGCACTTTTTTCACAGATTGAAAAAATCTTTTTTTTTTTTTCAGAATTTCTTTTTACAGGAACTTTTTCTGAGCATTTCTTTCACAATTTCTTTTACAGAATTTTCTTAACCAAATTTTTATACAATTTTTTCAAAAAATTTCAACCAGATTTCTACAGTTTCCATTTATTTAGTTTTTTGTTTTTTGTTTTTTTCTTTCACAGATTTTTTACAGATTTTTAAAACAGAATTGATTCTTTCCACAGATTAATTTTTTCATATAATTCTTGTAATTAAATATTTTCAGAGATTTTTTTGAAGGATTATTTAAACAGAATTCTTCACAGATTTTTTTTACAAATTTATTTTCACAGATTTTCTTCCCTAAATTTTTTTCATTACACTTTTTTTTCACATATTAAAAAAAATCTTTTTACAGAATTATTCAGTGTTTTTTTTTCAGAATTTATTTTCCAGGAACTTTTTCTGAGCATTTCTTTCACAATTTCTTTTATTGAATTTTCTTAACCCAATTTTTTACAGATTTTTTTTTGATTTTTTTTTTTACAGAATTGTTTTACACATAATTGTTTAGCGATTCTCTTCACAGAATAATTTCTTCATATAAATATTAGAATTAAATATTTTTTTACAGATTTTTCCCTAATTTATTTCATTGCACTTTTTTCACAGATTAAAAAATTCTTTTCAAAGAATTATTCAGTGTTTTTTTCAGAATGTCTTTTCCACATAACTTGTCTGAGATTTATTTCACAGTTTCTTTTACAGAACGTTTTCTTTGCAGCTCGGTGCACCGACTGACCTGGACCCTGACTCTGATCTGATTGTTTCCTCTGACCTATAACCCCTCCTTACCCCCGGCCTTCTTTGCCTCCTCCTGCAGTCGCTCCACCCGCTGCTCGCTCGTTCCTTCTCCTCCAGGACTCGGAGGAGCAGTCAGGTTTCCTCCATCTTTAACTTCCGCCTGAGGAGTCGGGGATCGGAGGGCGAGATGGCCGACGACGAGTACAGCGTCCCGGGCGACGTGGTGGAGGGCGTCGGCGGTCGGACCTACAGCGGCGGCACCTTCAGCGGCATCCTGCCCCATCCGTGGCCCAAACGGAGGCCGAGCACCTACAGCACGGCCAGCCGGAGCTCCCAGGTGAGCTGAACTAAATAATCCAACTACACCTGGTCGTCCTTCGGTCTCAGCTGAACATCATCCAGGTTAAAGATATTTATCTACACCTGCTGATCGTTTAGCCTCACAAAGATCCCCGACAGAGAAACCACACCAATGTCCACGTTTTCCAAGTGGAGTCGTTACGAGTAATTCCATAGTTTTCACACGTAATCTCTGTTTTCACACAATAATCCCAGAGTTTCCAGGTGTAATCCCACAGAATTCACTTATAATCCCTCAATTTTCACATGTAATCCCAAGGGTATCATACATAATCCCATAGTCTCTATGTGTAATCACATAATTTTCACATGTAATCTTATAATTTTTGCATGTAATCCCATACATATCATATGCAATTCCATAGATTTCATATATAGTCCCAGTTTTCACAAGTAATCCCATAATTTTCATATATAAATCCATATGTTTTAGTTGTAGTTATGTAGGCTTCACATGTAATCCCAAAGATGTCACATATAATCTCATTATTTTCATAAATAATACCAGATTCCACATATAATCCCATAGTTGTCATATGTAATCCCATATATTTCAAATATAATCTCATAGTTTTCATGTATAATTTCCTAGTTTTCACACATAAAATCTCATAGTTTTTAAAATTAAATCTCATCATTTTCACAATTAATCTCTTAATTTTTTTAACATATAATCTCATATTTTAATGTATAATCTCATAGTTTTCACACGTATAATCTGAGAGTTTTCACACATATGATCTCAAGAGTTTCACACATATAGTGTCATAATTTTTACATATAATCTTATACTTTTTACACATATAATCTCATAGTTTTTACACATATAATCTCATAGTTTTCACACGTATAATCTCAGTTTTCACACATATAAACTCATAGTTTGTACACATATAATCTCATAATTTTTACATATAATCTCATAGTTTTTACATATAATCTCACAGTTTTCACACATATAATCTCACAGTTTGTACACATATAATCTCATAATTTTTACATATAATCTCATAGTTTTTACATATAATCTCACAGTTTTCACACATATAATCTCATAATTTTTACATATAATCTCATAGTTTGTACACATATAATCTCATAATTTTTACATATAATCTCACAGTTTGTCACACATAATCTCATAGTTTTCACACGTATAATCTCACAGTTTTCACACATATAAACTCATAGTTTGTACACATATAATCTCATAATTTTTACATATAATCTCACAGTTTTCACACATATAATCTCATAATTTTTACATATAATCTCATAGTTTGTACACATATAATCTCATAATTTTTACATGTAATCTCATAGTTTTCACACATAATCTCATAGTTTTCACATATATAATCTCACAGTTTTCACACATATAAACTCATAGTTTGTACACATATAATCTCATAATCTTTACATATAATCTCATAGTTTTCACACGTATAATCTCATAGTTTTCACATATATAATCTCATAGTTTTCACACGTATAATCTCATAGTTTTCACACATATAATCTCATAGTTTTTACACATATAATCTCATAATTTTTACTTATAATCTCATAATTTTCACATATAATCTCATAATTTTTACTTATAATCTCATAGTTTTTACATATAATCTCATAGTTTTCACACGTATAATCTCATAATTTTTACACATATAATCTCATAGTTTTCACACGTATAATCTCATAATTTTTACACATATAATCTCATAGTTTTCACACGTATAATCTCATAGTTTTCACACATATAATCTCATAGTTTTCACACGTATAATCTCATAGTTTTCACACGTATAATCTCATAGTTTTCACATATATAATCTCATAGTCTGCAGGTGTTTTTTGTTTGACAACACAACCTCACCTGTGCGTTTGTGTGTCTGCAGGTGTTTTATCCGACGCTCAACGTCAACGGGAAGCTGTTTGTGGCCATGGAGCAGAACGGGGTTTCCCCACCACCACTGCAGGGGCAGCTGTCGGGCTGCACCATGGAGAAGGTCAAGGAGGAGAGTGTGAGTTCACTGTGTGTGTGTGTGTGTGTGTGTGTGTGTGTGTGTGTGTGTGTGTTCGCTGCAGTGGAAACAATGGTGTAGCCGGCGGCCATCAGACATGTGAATTATGAATCAGTGTTTGCATAACTCTGCTCTGATATCATGGACCAAACAGACGCACACACACACACACACACACACACACACTCACACACACACACACACACACACACACTACAGCACATAGTGTCACTGCTGTGGCATCGCGATTTAAAGCCAGACATACCAGCTCAGGTATGTTACTGATGCAAACACACTCAGAGCTTGGTCCAGTAACTAACATGGATTCATGTGTTGTCAAACCCTGATGCGGCTCTACAATGTAAAATTAAATAAACACACCTTATTAATGTCATTTACAGCTTTTAGTAAGTATAAATATATACAGATACTTTTTTTGTCAACAGTAGTTTTTTGTAATCTTGTAGTTTTCAGGTGTAATCCCAGTTGGTTTTAATGTTCAGTCCTATAGTTTTTAGATTTAATCTCATAGTTTTCACTTTTAATCCAGGAGTTTTTACATTGAATCTCATGGTTTTTACATATAATCCCATAGTTTTACATTTAATCTCATTGTTTTTACATTTAATCTAATTGTTTTTACACATAATCTCATAGTTTTTACATTTAATCCCATAGATTTTACATTTAATCTCATAGTTTTTACATTTAATCCCATAGTTTTTACATTTAATCTCATAGTTTTTACATTTAATCTAATTGTTTTTACATATAATCTCATAGTTTTTACATTTAATCTCATAGTTTTTACATTTAATCTAATTGTTTTTACATATAATCTCATAGTTTTTACATTTAATCTCATAGTTTTTACATTTAATCTAATTGTTTTTACATATAATCTCATAGTTTTTACATTTAATCTCATAGTTTTTACATTTAATCCCATAGTTTTTACATTTAATCTCATAATTTTTATATTTAATCTCATAATTTTTATATTTAATCCCATAGTTTTTACATTTAATCCCGTAGTTTTTTTTACATCTAATCTAATAGTTTTTACACATATTATCTCATAGTTTTTTACATTTAATCCCATAGTTTTTACATATAATCTCATATTTTTATATTTAATCCCATAGTTTTTACATTTAATCCCGTAGTTTTTTTTACATCTAATCTAATAGTTTTTACACATATTATCTCATAGTTTTTTACATTTAATCCCATAGTTTTTTACATTTAATCCAATAGTTTTTACATATAATCTCATAAATTTTATATTTAATCCCATAGTTTTTTACATTTAATCCAATAGTTTTTACATATAATCTCATAAATTTTACATTCAATCCCATAGTTTTTACATATAATATCATATTTTTTACATTTAATCCCTCAGTTTTTTTTACATTTAATCCCATAGAATTTGCATTTAATCCCATAGAATTTATATATAATCCAACATTTTTTACATTTAATCTCATAGTTTTTACATTTAATCTAATTGTTTTTACATATAATCACATAGTTTTTACATTTAATCTCATAGTTTTTACATTTAATCCCATAGTTTTTACATTTAATCTCATAATTTTTATATTTAATCCCATAGTTTTTACATTTAATCCCGTATTTTTTTTTACATCTAATCTAATAGTTTTTACACATATTATCTCATAGTTTTTTACATTTAATCCCATAGTTTTTACATATAGTCTCATATTTTTATATTTAATCCCATAGTTTTTACATTTAATCCCGTAGTTTTTTTTTACATCTAATCTAATAGTTTTTACACATATTATCTCATAGTTTTTTACATTTAATCCCATAGTTTTTTACATTTAATCCAATAGTTTTTACATATAATCTCATAAATTTTACATTTAATCCCATAGTTTTTTACATTTAATCCAATAGTTTTTACATATAATCTCATAAATTTTACATTCAATCCCATAGTTTTTACATATAATATCATATTTTTTACATTTAATCCCTCAGTTTTTTTTACATTTAATCCCATAGAATTTGCATTTAATCCATTTAATGTTTTGACATGTACTACATGTTTCACATGTGGTGGTTTCACTCCATAGTTCTGCGTCCTTCTGTAGTGATTCTGCACCTTTTAGCGAAGGTTTCTCTTTCTTTTTAGGCGATTTAGCATCTTTCTGTGTTGCATTGTCGGCGTGTTTTCGTCCCGTCTTTTATCCTCACACTGAAACTTAATTTATTCACACTTCCCAGAGGTGGCGCTAACGATCTTAGCTCTCACACACTGTTTACATCCAGTCGATCAGCTGTGTGTCTGGAAACAAACACGAATCCTGTGTGACGTCCGGCAGAGATGATAATCAGATCACACTTCTCCTGCGTGACTCATTCAGCAAACACATGCAGAAACGGTGAGAAGCCTGCATTCGATGTGTGGACATACAGGTTGTGTTCACCTTCCTCCAGGTAGCTGCTCGTTAGTTTCAGGACGGAGCAGCTGACTGTATATTCAGGATATTCATTCTGGAGAGGCTGGAAACATGGAGATGGTTAAATATCTACAGTATGTGGAGAAAAAACGCCCGCAGAGACACAGAACGATACAAGGAAGTCAGAAAACAGCAAAAATGAGATGCATAACAAGAAAACGAGACACAGAATGACCACAAAGAGACAAAAATGTCCAAACGTTACATAAAAACCATAAAAATTAAACACAAAACAACAGAAAAATGACCCACAATGAGGAAAAAATAGCCCACAGTGAGGAAAAACAAGCTGACAGTGAGGAAAAACGAGCCGACAGTGAGGACAAATGAGCCCACAGCGAGGAAAAATAACCCACAGTGAGGAAAAACGAGCCGACAGTGAGGAAAAATGACCCACAGTGAGGACAAATGAGCCCACAGTGAGGAAAAACGAGCCGACAGTGAGGAAAAATGACCCACAGTGAGGAAAAATGAACCTTATAGTGAGGTAAAATGAGCCTAGTGTGAGGAAAAATGATGCCATGGTGAGGATTAATGACCTGAAGTGAGGAAAAATGATCCCAAAGTTAGGAAAAATGAACCCACAGTGTGGAAAAATGAGGCCACGGCAAGGATAAATGACCCACAGTGAGGAAAAGTGAGCCAACAGAGGGAAAATTAGCTCACGCTGAGGAAAAATGAGGCCACAGTAAGGAAAAATGACCCACAGTGAGGTGAAAAGAGCCTACAGTGTGGAAAAATGAGGTCACAGTTGAGAAAAGTGAGCCGACAGTGAGGAAAATTGATCACCAGTGAGGAAAAAATGACCCACAATGATGAAATATGAGCCCACAGTGAGGAAAAATGAGCCTTAAGTGACAAAAAATGAACCCACAGTGGGGAAAAATAGCTCACAATAAGGAGAAATGAGCCGACAGTGAGGAAAAATGAAACAGGAGCATTAAGATGACAGCGCGTTGTGTTTCCACGGTAAAACACCCTCCCAGGGTTCACTCATGAGTGGGAGCTTCCTCCATCTGTTGCCACGGCGACACACACAGATCCAGGTCAGACGGGTCAAACGTAGTGGATGACAGCGTTACCCGTCGCCACGGCAACAGATACGCAGGCAATGACTGCTGCTCAATGAATCAGAGAAACCCGAGTGGACCTGCTGTTCAAAATATAGTGGTAGGAAAAATAAACATCAGAAAAATAAAACTAATAAACAGGAATGTTGTTTTTAGCTGATTCAGATTTAGACCAAATAATTACATTATTAAAATTCCACTAATTTATTAGAAAAATATTCAGTAACAGTCGTGTGAAATTATTTAACATTTTTTGCCTTAAATAAAAATATTTTTTTCTTTAAAATTAAGACAAATATTTCTAAAATTATTTTTTTGCTGATTTAAATACATTAATTTAAATGAATACATTCAAAAAATTAAATTAAAAAAATTAAAAAATAAAAGAAATTAATAAAAAATGATTTGATGATTAAACATCAAATAACAAAATAGAATTTATAAAAATACAGATTTGTTCTATTATTACATTATTGACAGTTTTAGCCTGTTTCTGAGGGTTAACGGAAAAATAATTATTTTTTTCTGTAATATAATATTATCTGTAATTTAACAATCCTTAATATGCAACAGCAGCAAATATATATAACAATAATGAATAATAATATATATGTAATAAATAAATCATCATATTGTTTGCTGATGTAGCTGCAGTAATAAATAGGATCATGTTTTGCTAAAA
This sequence comes from Dascyllus trimaculatus, assembly GCA_024666655.1. Lineage (NCBI taxonomy): Eukaryota > Metazoa > Chordata > Actinopteri > Pomacentridae > Dascyllus > Dascyllus trimaculatus. The sequence goes on from CM045466.1 coordinate 1,979,796, forward strand.
CATTGTAATAAAAATAAAAAATATGTGAAAATAAAGATTTTATTTACAGTTTTTTAAATGTTTTTTTGGTGACATTATTAGATTTTATCTTTTGAAAATGATCTCGCTTTTTTTTAGTCTTTAATTTACTATTTTATACATTTTTTTACTGTAAATATGTGTAGAATAATGCTGTCTGCTAATTTAAAGAGTTAAATAGAATCATTTTACAGTTAAACGTCACTAAAGTGGACATTATTGAAAGTTCTGTTGTTTTCTTTACAGATGACATGTAGTTTTATATTTGTGTCCTTGATTTTACTGGATTTTTTCTGTAATTTGACCAGACGGGGAAAATCTGTAGAATAACGGTAAATTATTCCAAAAATTTTCTTTAAAAACCTTCATTTTTTACAGTTCAAAGCTTGAATTCAGTTTTAGATAAACGTACGCAGAAATCTTGGTTTAAACTTTGAGCTGCTGCGACTCGGACGACGTCAGAGTCTCTCCTGAATCGGTAAACTCGGTGTTTGTTGGAGGCAGAGCTGCTTTCTGAATCGCTGGTCCTCAGAGGGTCTCCGTCTCGGCCCTGATTGGCTCAGGTGTGGTTGCATAACGCTTCCCGGCGACGGCTCGTCCAATGAGACGTGACGCGGGGCCTGAAGGTCGCCGCCCACGACGACGCCCACGCGGGAGGCGCACAGGAGCACACACGGCCGCGGGGCGCTAATTTAGCCTCCGTTAGCCGCTGTGGGTTGCCGTGGTCACGTCTCCGTGGCAACAGGGCGAGCGGAGTCCCCCCCCCTCCTCCCACTCGTCTGTCTGAGCAGCAGCTTCCTGTTTCAGCTCCAGCCTCCCACTCAGACGCCGGCCTCCATCCTCGGGAAAGTTTCAGCCGGACTCACGATTCTGCAGCTGGAGACGGAAAAACCCCGAGGCCCCAGACCAGAAGGACAAAACAGGAAACAAACACCAGAACACAGACGGGTTCATGTGTTTAATGTCCAGAGAAACAACTAAATGAGCCCTAAACGATCAAATAAACTGACCTTAGAAGGAAAGAAAGACTCAAAACTCCAGTCTGCAGACGTTTGACAACAGGAGACAGTGGAAACCTTCAGCGTCACCTCAGACAGTCAAAGACGGTCCAGAATCACCTGAAACTTCTCCAGAAGGCATCAGAAATAAAGACAGATAAAAAAAACAACACAAAGTTAATCTGAAAATAGTGACAGAGATATGGAATGTGTAGAGACGCCTTCCTCGTCTCATTCTTCTTGTTTTGCGTCTTGTTTTTGCTGTTTTGTGTCATTTTTGTTGTTTACTGTTTTGTTTTGTTTGTTTTGCGTCTCATTTTTTGTTATTTTGTGTTTTGTTTTTGTTGTTTTGTGTTTTGTTTTTTTCGACTTGTTTTTGTTGTTTTGTGTTTTGTTTTTGTTGTTTTCTGTCTTGTTTTTGTTGTTTTGTGTTTTGTTTTTGTTGTTTTCTGTCTTGTTTTTGTTGTTTTCTGCCTTGTTTTTGTTGTTTTGTGTTTTGTTTTTGTTGTTTTCTGTCTTGTTTTTGTTGTTTTGCATCTTGTTTTTGTTGTTTTGTGTTTTGTTTTTGTTGTTTTTTGTCTGGTTTTTGTTGTTTTGTCTTTTGTTTTTGTTGTTTTCTGTCTTGTTTTTGTTGTTTTCTGTCTTGTTTTTGTTGTTTTCTGTCTTGTTTTTGTTGTTTTCTGTCTTGTTTTTGTTATTTTGTGTTTTGTTTTTGTTGTTTTGTGTTTTGTTTTTTTCGACTTGTTTTTGTTGTTTTGTGTTTTGTGTTTTGTTGTTTTCTGTCTTGTTTTTGTTGTTTTGTGTTTTGTTTTTGTTGTTTTCTGTCTTGTTTTTGTTGTTTTCTGCCTTGTTTTTGTTGTTTTGTGTTTTGTTTTTGTTGTTTTCTGTCTTGTTTTTGTTGTTTTGCATCTTGTTTTTGTTGTTTTGTGTTTTGTTTTTGTTGTTTTTTGTCTGGTTTTTGTTGTTTTGTCTTTTGTTTTTGTTGTTTTCTGTCTTGTTTTTGTTGTTTTCTGTCTTGTTTTTGTTGTTTTGTGTTTTGTTTTGTGTTTCATTTTTTGTTGTTCTGTGTTTTGTTTTTTTTGACTTGTTTTTGTTGTTTTCTGTCTTGTTTTTGTTGTTTTGCATCTTGTTTTTGTTGTTTTGTGTTTTGTTTTTGTTGTTTTTTGTCTGGTTTTTGTTGTTTTGTCTTTTGTTTTTGTTGTTTTCTGTCTTGTTTTTGTTGTTTTCTGTCTTGTTTTTGTTGTTTTGTGTTTTGTTTTGCGTTTCATTTTTTGTTGTTCTGTGTTTTGTTTTTTTCGACTTGTTTTTGTTGTTTTCTGTCTTGTTTTTGTTGTTTTGCATCTTGTTTTTGTTGTTTTGTGTTTTTTTTGTTGTTTTCTGTCTCGTTTTTGTTGTTTTCTGTCTCGTTTTTGTTGTTTTGTGTTTTGTTTTTGTTGTTTTTTGTCTGTTGTTTTTGTTGTTTTCTGTCTTGTTTTTGTTGTTTTGCATCTTGTTTTTGTTGTTTTGTGTTTTGTTTTTGTTGTTTTTTGTCTTTTGTTTTTGTTGTTTTCTGTCTCGTTTTTGTTGTTTTCTGTCTCGTTTTTGTTGTTTTGTGTTTTGTTTTTGTTGTTTTTTGTCTTTTGTTTTTGTTGTTTTCTGTCTTGTTTTTGTAGTTTTGTCATCTCGTCTGCCTATCTTACAGGTATTTTCCAGCCTCTCCAGACTTTTTTCTCTGATCTGCTCATCAGGTTATTTTTTAAAGTCCGTCCTGTGAATCAAAAGAACTCTGATGACATTTTTCATCACACCTGATTAGTTCAAGGACCGTAGGACATCCGAACATCCCCTGACTTGTGTTTGTTGTTTTGCGTGTCCTGGTCTGGTCTGGTCTGGTCTGGTCTGGTCTGGTCTGGTCTGGTCTGGTCTGGTCTGGTGTGGTCTGATCTGGTCTGGTCTGGTCTGGTCTGGTCTGGTCTGGTCTGGTCTGGTCTGGTCTGGTCCTGTCTGGTCCTGTCTGGTCTGGTCTGGTCTGGTCTGGTGTGGTCTGGTCTGGTCTGGTCTGGTCCTGTCTGGTCTGGTCTGGTCTGGTCTGGTCTGGTCTGGTCTGGTCTGGTCGTTGGTTCCTGTGGTCCCTCGTTTGTTTTCCAGTGGGTTGGGGGGGCGGCTGTGGGCCGACCGGTCGCCTCCTGACGCTGCTCCGGAGGAACCAGACGACTTGCTGGGACTAAAACGTGTCTCTTGTTTCGCCTCAGGTCCCGACGTCGACCACGGAGCTCAGCACGATGCTGCTGCCTCGGCCCTCGTCCACCCAGGAGTCTGAGCGCAGGGGAAGAGCCCTGAGCGCCGCCAGCTACCTGACCGACGCCATGGAAGGTGAAACCGTTAGAACCACGACCACAGGGTCTGAAGGGTCTTTAGATTCATGGACAAAGTCTAAGGATAAAAACGTGAACACGACTTGTTTAAAAACCAGTTCTAGACTTGATCTGATGACATTTAACTGTTTAAGTGTTTCTAATCAGAGGGAAATCCATTCAGTTTAAGTGTCGTCGTCTGTTTTAGCATCAAATATCCGTCAAATACACGAGATTTTAATGTAAAATTACATGTAAACATGATATATTACACCTGATATGATCTAAAATTAACAGTTTGTTACTGTAATTAGTAAAATAAGTGTTTAATAGCAGGAATTTTACATGTTTTCAAAGGTAAATCTATTATTTTACAGGTAAATGTGCTTTTTAATATTAAAATTATGTAAAATATACAAAATTTTAATGTAAATTTACTCATAAATCTCATTTTACACTTGATCTGATCTTAAATGTGACTGTTTATAGTTGTAGTTGTAATTAAAAGGGTTGAATAGCAGTGATTTGAAACTTTTTTCAAGCTAAATCTAACAGTTTTAAAAACGAACAAACTCTCTGACATCAAAGATCCAACAAATATACAAACTGTTAATGTAAATTTACACTTAAGTCTCATTTTACACTTGATTTTACCTAAAATAGATCATTTATTATCATAATTATCAGGTTAAATGCTGGTTATTTGACATTATTAAAGGTAAATCTAATAATTTTTCTGAGGCATGGACTTTTTAATATTAAAAACATGTCAAACATAATTATACAAAATTAAAATTTACAGAATTTTAATGTAAATTTACACTTAAATCTGAAATTACACTTGATTTTACCTAAAATTACTCATTTAATATTGTAATTATCAGGGTTAAATGCTGGTTGTTTGACATTTTTAAAGGTAAATCTAATAGTTTTATTAATGCTCGTAGTTTTTAAACATTAAAGATGCGTCAAATATACAACATTTAATTGTAAATTAGCCTTGATATGATCTAAAATTGATCATTTATTACTGTAACAATCATCATGACTGTTTAAAAACAGTAGTTTTACATTGTTCAAGTAAATTCATCAATTTTATGTGTTGACATTTGGTTTTAACATCAAAGATCCTTTAAACGTGCAGAATTTTAATGTAAATCTGAAATTAGACTGAATATTATCCACATTTACCGGAGTTTTATAGTAATTATCAGGTTAAATGCTGGTTGTTTGACATTTTTAAAGGTAAATCTAATCGTTTTACTGATGCCTGAAAGTTTTCATATTAAAAACATGTCAAACATAATTATACAAAAATAAAATTTATAAAATTTTAATGTAAATTTACATGTAAATCTCATTTTACACTTGATGTGATCTGAAATAAATCTGTTTGTTAATGTAATAGTGATTATCAGGTTTAAATGCTGCTTACTTGACTTTTCTTAAAGGTTAATTTAATCATTTTACTGATGCATCTGCTTTTTAATATCAAAGATGTGTCAAATATACAACATTTTAATGTAAATTTACATGTAAATCTCATTTTACACTTGAAGCGATCTAAAGTTTAACAGTGTATTATTATTATTGTAATTATAAATGTTTAATAACAGTGATTTTACATTTTAAATCTATTATTTTATAATAGATTATTTTATCAGTGGAGTTTTTAACTTTAAAAAAACATGTCAAATGTAATTAAACAAAACAAAAACATGCAGAATTTTAATGTACATTTACATGTAAACCTCACATGTTAGACTAGTTGTAATTATTGTTGTTATTATCAGGATTAAATGCTGGTTATTTGACATTTTTAAAGGTAAGTCTAATCATTTTACTGATAGACATACTTTTTAACAATAAAGATGTGTCTAATATGATTATATAAAATTAAATTATGCAGATTTTTAATGTAAACTTGATCTGAAATACATGTGTTTATTAATGTAATAGTAATTATCAGGGTTAAATGCTGCTTATTTTACATTTCTAAAAGGTCAATCTACTCATTTTACTGATGTATGAACTTTTTAACATTAAAATGTGTCAGATATGTAAAATATTAATGTAAATTTACATGTAAATCTCATGTTACACTTGATTTTATCGTCTACCAACAGTTTATTATTGTAATTAGTGTCATAATCAGTGATTTAAAGCATTCAAAGGTAAATTTACAGGTGAACAAACTTCATTAATGTTAAACTTGATTATTTATTATTATAATATGTTTATTAAGGACGTCTCTTTGACCGTCTGAGTCTTAATTAACTGAAGTCATCCTGAGGCCTTTGTGACCTGACAGCTCCCTCGTTAGGAACACGCCTCCTACACGGGACTGACATGTTCATCCCATGTTCCATCACGCTGGACTCGTCCACCGTGTGTCTCTGTCGTGTGTCCTCATGTGGCCGTCATCCCGTGTGTGTGTGTGTGTGTGTGTGTGTGTGTGTGTGTGTGTGTTGTGTTGTGTAACCACGGGTTTGTCTGACTTTTGCATCCAAGCGAGTCTTTTTTCTTTTTGATGCGTGTGTTTCCGGCCGTTTGCGTGATGCGGGGTTGTGTAACTGTGCGTGTAACTGTGTGTGTGTGTGTGTGTGTGTGTGTGTGTGTGTGTGTGTGTGTGTGTTTCCTCGGGGGAATCTGGCTTTGTGTGATTCGGGGGAAGGCAGAGCGACGTCGAGGCCCAGTGGAAGTGAAAGAGAGCGAGTGTGTCCTGGTCGCCCTCATTAACCAGGAGATCAGCCGACCCCTGTGTGTGTGTGTGTGTGTGTGTGTGTGTGTGTGTGTGTGTGTGTGTGTGTGTGTGTGTGTCTGGCTCCACGTTCTTGTGTGTTCTAAGCGTGTGTTCTGTGCTGACTCATGTTCTCCCCTCGGCGGACAGCAGATCATTATTCTGCTGCCTCCCTCCCTCCGTCCATCTGCCTCCGTTCAGCTCCTGCTTCGTTATCCGGCTACTGTCTGCTGGAAACAAGGAAAAACATAAATACAACATTTAAAATCACCGTTAGGAAACTAATCTCAGCAATGCACTGTAAAACTTCAGATTAAATCAGGTGTAACTGCAGATTTACATGGAAATTTACATTAAAATGAACAGATTTACCTTCAACAACATGAAAAAATACAATTATGATAATAATTATAATGATAAACTGTTAAATTTTAGATCACATCATGTCAAATATTATATCAAGAGTAAAATGAGTTTTTACATGTAATTTTATATTAAATATATATATGGTATGTCGTTTAGGAAATTATATATGGAATGAAACTGTGAATATATATAATGAAAGTCTGAATATATGGAATGAAATTTCCGAATATATATAATGAAACTTCAAACATACGTAATAAATGTCTGAATATATATAATGAAATTCTAAATATATATATATAATGAAACTCTGACTATATATAATGAAACTCTGAATATATATAATGAAACTCGGAATATATGGAATGAAAGTCTGAATATATGGAATGAAAATCTGAATATATGGAATGAAAGTCTGAATATATGGAATGAAAGTCTGAATATATGGAAAGAAAGTCTGAATATATGGAATGAAAGTCTGAATATATGGAATGAAAGTCTGTATATATGGAATGAAAGTCTGAATATATGGAATGAAATTTCCGAATATATATAATGAAACTTCAAGCATACGTAATAAATGTCTGAATATATATAATGAAACTCAGAATATATGGAATGAAAGTCTGAATATATGGAAAGAAAGTCTGAATATATGGAATGAAAGTCTGAATATATGGAATGAAAATCTGAATATATGGAATGAAAGTCTGAATATATGGAAAGAAAGTCTGAATATATGGAATGAAAGTCTGAATATATGGAATGAAAATCTGAATATATGGAATGAAAGTCTGAATATATGGAAAGAAAGTCTGAATATATGGAATGAAAATCTGAATATATGGAATGAAAATCTGAATATATGGAATGAAAGTCTGAATATATGGAAAGAAAATCTGAATATATGGAATGAAAATCTGAATATATGGAATGAAAGTCTGAATATATGGAAAGAAAGTCTGAATATATGGAATGAAAATCTGAATATATGGAATGAAAATCTGAATATATGGAATGAAAGTCTGAATATATGGAATGAAAATCTGAATATATGGAATGAAAGTCTGAATATATGGAAAGAAAATCTGAATATATGGAATGAAAGTCTGAATATATGGAATGAAAGTCTGAATATATGACATGAAAGTCTGAATATATGGAATAAAAATCTGAATATATGGAATGAAAGTCTGAATATATGAAATGAAAGTCTGAATATATGGAATGAAAGTCTGAATATATGGAATGAAAATCTGAATATATGGAATGAAAATCTGAATATATGGAATGAAAGTCTGAATATATGAAATGAAAGTCTGAATATATGGAATAAAAATCTGAATATATGGAATGAAAGTCTGAATATATGAAATGAAAGTCTGAATATATGGAATGAAAGTCTGAATATATTGAATGAAAATCTGAATATATGGAATGAAAGTCTGAATATATGAAATGAAAGTCTGAATATATGGAATGAAAGTCTGAATATATGGAATGAAAATCTGAATATATGGAATGAAAGTCTGAATATATGAAATGAAAGTCTGAATATATGAAATGAAAGTCTGAATATATGGAATGAAAATCTGAATATATGGAATGAAACTCAGATTATTTATAATGAAACTTTGAATATATATAATGAAAATTCCAAATACATGGAATGAAAGTCTGAAGTAAATCTTCACAAAAAAAGAAATGAAACAACGGTTCTAAACACTTATTCTACTAACTACAGAAATACACTGTTAAAGTTTGGATCAAATCAATTAGAACTTCAGATTTACACATAAATTAACAATTAAATTCTGTAAGTATGTTCACTAGTAACAGTATTGGATTTAGAGAAATGTAAAAATAAGCAGCATTTTAATCCTTGGAATAATAAACGGTTAAATTTCAGATCAAATTCTTCTTCATTTTAGTGATTTGACAGTAAAATCCTGTAAATGTGACTCATCTGTAGTCAAATAAAACTACCTACTGCTTTAAAAATGGAAAAGTTGAACTTTGAATTTAAAAAATACAACAATTAAACACTTCTGGTGCTAATTTCAACAATAAACTGTTTAATTTTTAGTTAAAATTAAGTGTAAAATGAGTTTTTACATGTAGTTTTACATTAAAATCATGTTTATTTTACATATATTTAATATTAAAAACTAATATACCCACCCAAAAAGTTCTTATGTTTACCTTTGAATTGCTTTTAAATGCAGTAAATCAACATTTATGATCTTAATGACAATAATCAACAGTTTACTGAGTCAGATTCACACGTTAATTGATGTAGAAAATGACATTTATCAGGTCTTTAATCCTAAAATAACCTACTAAGTTCATGGTTTCCTTCACCTTACCTGGTTTGTACGTGTGACTCAGTTAAACAGCGGTAGAAGGTGAAACGTCTGGATTGGTTTCTTTATTTTACTTGGCCTCCTGAAGGTTTCCCACTCTGCGTTTCAGAGCTGGAGGAGGCCCACAAGAAGTGCCACCCCTGCTGGTACGTGTTCGCCCACCGCTACCTGGTGTGGGAGTGCTGCCCCTGCTGGCTGAGGGTGAAGCAGCTGGTCAACGTCATGGTGATGGACCCCTTCCTGGACCTGGCCATCACCGTCTGCATCGTGCTCAACACGCTCTTCATGGCCATGGAGCACTACCCCATGACGGACGAGTTCAACGGCATGCTGAGCATCGGAAACCTGGTAGGAGGGGGGACGAGTGGGGGGGCGGCATCAGAGACCTGGTTTATAATGTGGTAAATAGTCCAAAACCTGGTAGGATGGGGGGCGGCATCACAGACCTGGTTTATAATGTGGTAAATAGTCAAAAACTCTGATTTTAAAGAACTGAAACATCAGACACATCGTTTACATTGTGGTAAATAATCAAAAACATGGATATTAAAGAGCTGAAACACCCAAAAGTCTGATATTAACACATTAAAACATCCAAAAACTTGGATATTAACAGACCAAAAGATCAAAAACCCTGATTTTAAAGAATTGAAACATCAGAAACTTGGTTTATAATGCAGTAAATAATCAACAACCTGGGTATTAAAGAACTGAAATATCTATAAATCTGATATTAACACACCAACATGCCAAAAATCTGGTTATTGATGCACTAAAACATCAAAAAACCTGAATATTAACAGACCAAAAGATTCAAAACCTGGTTTATAATGTGGTAAATAATCAAACACCTGGATATTAAAGAGCTGAAAGATAAGAAATCTGGTTTTTAATGCAGTAAATAATAAAAAAAATATGGATATTAAAGAGCTGAAATACCAAAAGTCTGATATTAACACATTAAAACATCAAAAACTTGGATATTGAAGAACTAAAACTTCTGTAAATCTGATATTAACACACTAAGATGTCAAAAATCTGGTTATTGATGCACTAAAACATAAAAAAAAACAAGAATATTAACAAAGCAGAAGATAAAAAAAATGATATTAAAGAACTAAACCATCATAAACATGGATATTAATGAACTAAACCATCATAAACCTGGATATTAATGAACTAAACCATCATAAACATGAATATTAATGAACTAAACCATCATAAACAGGGATATTAATGAACTAAACCATCATAAACATGGATATTAATGAACTAAACCATCATAAACATGAATATTAATGAACTAAACCATCATAAACCTGGATATTAATGAACTAAACCATCATAAACATGGATATTAATGAACTAAACCATCATAAATATGGATATTAATGAACTAAACCATCATAAACATGGATATTAATGAACTAAACCATCATAAACCTGGATATTAATGAACTAAACCATCATAAACCTGGATATTAATGAACTAAACCATCATAAACCTGGATATTAATGAACTAAACCATCATAAACATGGATATTAATGAACTAAACCATCATAAATATGGATATTAATGAACTAAACCATCATAAACATGGATATTAATGAACTAAACCATCATAAACCTGGATATTAATGAACTAAACCATCATAAACCTGGATATTAATGAACTAAACCATCATAAACCTGGATATTAATGAACTAAACCATCATAAATATGGATATTAATGAACTAAACCATCATAAACATGAACATTAATGAACTAAACCATCATAAACATGGATATTAATGAACTAAACCATCATAAACCAGGATATTAATGAACTAAACCATCATAAACCAGGATATTAATGAACTAAACCATCTTAAACCTGGATATTAATGAACTAAACCATCATAAACATGGATATTAATGAACTAAACCATCATAAACATGGATATTAATGAACTAAACCATCATAAACCAGGATATTAATGAACTAAACCATCATAAACATGGATATTAATGAACTAAACCATCATAAACATGGATATTAATGAACTAAACCATCATAAATATGGATATTAATGAACTAAACCATCATAAACATGAATATTAATGAACTAAACCATCATAAACCAGGATATTAATGAACTAAACCATCATAAACCAGGATATTAATGAACTAAACCAGGATATTAATGAACTAAACCATCATAAACCAGAATATTAATGAACTAAACCATCATAAACATGGATATTAATGAACTAAACCATCATAAACATGGATATTAATGAACTAAACCATCATAAATATGGATATTAATGAACTAAACCATCATAAATATGGATATTAATGAACTAAACCATCATAAATATGGATATTAATGAACTAAACCATCATAAATATGAATATTAATGAACTAAACCATCATAAACCAGGATATTAATGAACTAAACCATCATAAACCAGAATATTAATGAACTAAACCATCATAAACATGGATATTAATGAACTAAACCATCATAAACATGGATATTAATGAACTAAACCATCATAAATATGGATATTAATGAACTAAACCATCATAAATATGGATATTAATGAACTAAACCATCATAAATATGAATATTAATGAACTAAACCATCATAAATATGGATATTAATGAACTAAACCATCATAAACCAGAATATTAATGAACTAAACCATCATAAACCAGGATATTAATGAACTAAACCATCATAAACATGGATATTAATGAACTAAACCATCATAAATATGGATATTAATGAACTAAACCATCATAAACATGAATATTAATGAACTAAACCATCATAAACATGAATATTAATGAACTAAACCATCATAAATATGGATATTAATGAACTAAACCATCATAAACCAGAATATTAATGAACTAAACCATCATAAACCAGGATATTAATGAACTAAACCATCATAAACATGGATATTAATGAACTAAACCATCATAAACATGGATATTAATGAACTAAACCATCATAAATATGGATATTAATGAACTAAACCATCATAAACCAGAATATTAATGAACTAAACCATCATAAACCTGGATATTAATGAACTAAACCATCATAAACCTGGATATTAATGAACTAAACCATCATAAACCAGGATATTAATGAACTAAACCATCATAAACCTGGATATTAATGAACTAAACCATCATAAACATGAATATCTACTCAATGAAACAACAGAAACCTGGATATTAACAGACTAAAAAGGTCAAAACCCTGGATATCGAGGCATCAAATTCTTTAAAAATCTGATATTATTGAACTAAACCATCATAAACATGGATATCTACTCAATGAAACATCAGAGACCTGGTTCCGAGGCCCCAGGACGTCCTAAACCCTGATGCTAGCCGGTCTTAAATCCCTCCAACACTCTGCTGTTGTCATCAGCTGACTGGTCCTAGTCCCCCTTTCAGTCTGGACTTGATGGTTTTGGACCTCCGACCCTCCAACGAGCCGATGAAGGAGGCGGCTGTTTACAAAAAGCAACAAACAAACAAACAAACAAACACACTGCGGGCGAGTCGAGTTGGAGGAGGAGGAGGAGGAGGAGGAGGTGACGTCTCTAGAAGTGACAGAGACCCAGGCGGTCCAGGACTCTGCTGGACGTCCAGACGCCTCGAAGCCTGTTGGAGGTTCACGGCTCTCCGGGTCCTCAGAGGGGACGTGGACTCCTCTGCTCCTCCAGGACCGGCGGTGTCTGTGAGTCTCCGGCGAGGTGAGTCCTGCTATCGGAGCTGACAGAAGCGGGTCGGACGGCTCCAGACCACCGTGACTAACTCCGGCGCCGGGCCTTGGGGGGGCGGCGGGACGAGAGCCGAGCTGATGGCTGGATGCTAATAGTTCACCTGAGGTGTCGCAGTCACACCTGAGCTCTGGGCCCCGGAGCCTCGGCTCGGCCTGCAGGCGGCTGGATGCTAATGGAGGTTATAAGTGGGAGCCGTGGCCTGCAGACGTGGTGTCCAATCCCTGGGACGGGGCCCAGAGGGGGGCCGCTGTGGGAGCATCAGCTGGACTGGGAGGGACGACCGGTAGTGTAGCAACAAAGACAAAAGATCTAAAATGAACTGTTTACCTTTATAATCATAGTCACAGGGTTTAATTAAGCATTTAAAGGTGGACAAACCTTTAATATATTAAAGATAAATAAATGATCTGTCAAATAAAAAGGTTTTAATGTGAAGATGCCGAGATATTATTACGCTTAAACCTCAAAAACCTGGATAGTAACGGACTACAGCATCAACAAACTGGATACCAGCCCCCCAAACCATCCAAAACCTGATAATTAACACATTAAAACCTCAAAAACCTGGATAGTAACGGATGACAGCATCAACAAACTGGATACCAGCCCCCCAGACCATCTAAAACCTGGATATTAACACATCAAAACATCAAAAACCTGCATATTAATGCTGTAAAACATCAAGAACCAAGATATACACAGACTAAAATGTCAAAAAAATGGAAATTATTCTTCTAAAACATTAAAAAACTGTTTTTTAACACAACAAACCATCAAAAAACCCAATATTATTGCACTAAAACATCAAAAACCTCGATTTACATGAACTAAAACCTCAAAAACCTGGAAAATAAAACATTATGAACCTGATAATTAACACATTAAAACATCAAAAACCTGCATATTAATGCTGTAAAACATCAAGAACCGAGATATACATGGACTAAAATGTCAAAAACATGGAAATTATTGCACCAAACCATCAAAAAACTGGATATTATTGGAGTAAAATATCAAAAACTTCAATATACATGGACTAAAATGTCAAGAACATGGATGTTAACGCACTAAAACCTCAAAAACATGGATATTAATGCCCTGAAACACCCAAAAACCAGATAGTGACACACTATAACAATCCAAACCTGCATGTTAACAGACCAAAAGAGCAAAATGAACTTAAAAACCCTGACAATGAACGCTCTAAAAGGCCAAAAATCTGAATATTAACGCACTAAAATACCAAATACCCGGATAATATGGGACTGAAGCATCAAAAACCTGGAAATAATTGCCCTAAAACATTAAAAACCTGGTAATTAACACATTAAAACATCAAAACTCAGATATTAAAGCACCAAAACCTGAAGAGTATGGCAGTAAAACCTCAAAAACCTAAATATACATGGACCAAAATATCAAAAACATGGATATTAACACAATAGAACATCAAAAACTTGGGTATTACTGCTGTAAAACATCCAAAACTTTGATATACATGGACTAGATTGTCAAAAACCTGCATGGTCATGCGCTAAAATGTCAAAAACCTGGATTCTAATGCTCAAAAACAAAAAAACCCTGGAAAATATGGGAATAAAACATCAAAAACCTTGAAATGATTGGACTAAAACATCAACAACCTGCATAGTGTTGCAGTAAAACATCAAAAACTTTGATATACATGGACGAAAATGTCAAAAACCAGGGTAATAACAGATCTAAACACCAAAAACCTGGAAATTATCATACTTAAACACCAAAAAATGGAAATTATGGTAATAAAATATCAAAAACTTGGAAATGATTGGACTAAAACATCAACAACCTCAATAATATTGCAGTAAAAACATCAAAAACATTGATTTACATGGACCAAAATGTCAAAAAATCGGATATTAACACAATAAAACCTCAAAAACCTGAAAATGAATGCTCTGAAATGCTAAAAATCTTAATATTAATGCTGTAAAACATCAAAAACTTAAATATACATTGACCAAAATGTGAAAAACCAGGATATTAACACAATAAAACCTCAACAACCTGAGTAATAACAGGCCTAAACATCAAAAAACTGGAAAATATGGTACTAGAATGTCAAAAGCCTGGAAATGATTGGACTAAAACATCAACAACCTGAAGAATATTGCAGTAAAAAATCAAAAACCTTGATTTACATGGAACAAAATGTCAAAAAATTGGATATTAAAACAATAAAACCTCAAAAACCTGAAAATGAATGTTTTAAAATATATCAAAAACCTGAATATACATGGACCAAAATGTCAAAAACCAGGATATTAACTGACCTAAACATCAAAAAACTGGAAAATATGATAATAAAATGTCAAAAACTTGGAAATTATTGCACTGAAACATCAACAACCTCAATAGTAATGTAGTAAAGCATCAAAAACCTTGATTTACAAGGACCAGAATGTCAAAAAATTGGATATTAACACATTAAAACGTCAAAAACTTGGGTAATAACAGACCTAAACATCAGAAATCTTGAAATTATCACACTAAAATGTCAAAAACCTGGAAAATGATTGGACTAAAACATGAAAAATCTCAATAGTACTTCAGTAAAACATCAAAAACTTTAATATAGTTTGACTAAAATGTCAAAAACCTGAATATTAACACACCAAAACCTCAAAAACCAGGGTAATAACGTACCATAACATCAAAAACCTGGAAATGATTGGACTAAAACATCCAAAACCTTGATTTACATGGACCAAAATGTCCAAGGCCTGGATATTAACACATTAAAACATGAACAACCTGGGTAATAACAGACCCAAACATCCCAGACCTGGACGTTCTACTGACTACAGCCTCAGACCCTGGTCCTGCTGCTCCAGGCCTGCTATGGTCGGACTGGTTGGTCCACCTGGTGACCTGCTCCAGGGTCTGGACACCCTGAACCACCAGCTACCAGGCCGGGTCTGTCACCGGGATCCGACGGCCTCTAATCCCAGCACATGTTTACAGAGCGACTCCCTGGCTCTTATGTAATGGAGGATCATGTCGGGCCGCGCTGACAGAATCGATGTCGGCTAATGCTCCCTCTGTTTGTTGTTGTTGTGCTCTCCGGGTTTCACATATCAATATTTCCACACGTGTAAAGATCCACAGAGTACGTAGCATTTAGTGGAGGCTTTCACCCAGACGCTCCTGAGTGCTCTTAACCTTTACAGTCTGATGGAGGAGCTCTCAATGAGGTCAAACGCCGTCTTTATTCAGGCTGCTGGCAGACGAACACTTCTTATGATGTTTAGTCTGTAGTGGAACCAGTTAATGACCAGCGACTAGTTAGCCTCATGTTTATAGTTTAGACATCAGAAACCTGCATAATAATGCAGTGAGACATCAAAAACCTCGATATCAACACATTACAAGATAACAAACCTGCTTTTAAACACACTGAAATGTTAAAACCTTCAATATTAACGGACTAAAATAGCAAAAACCCAGATATAAATCCACCAAACCATCAATAGCCTGGATATTGAGGCTCTAAACCATCAATAACCTGATATTAAGGCTCTAAACCATCAATAACCTGATATTGAGGCTCTAAACCATCAATAACCTGATATTAAGACTCTAAACCATCAATAACCTAATATTGAGGCTCTAAACCATCAATAACCTGATATTAATGTTCTAAACCATCAATAACCTGATATTAATGTTCTAAACCATCAATAACCTGATATTAAGGCTCTAAACCATCAATAACCTGGATATTAATGTTCTAAACCATCAATAACCTGGATATTAAGGCTCTAAACCATCAATAACCTGATATTGAGGCTCTAAACCATCAATAACCTGATATTAAGGCTCTAAACCATCAATAACCTGATATTGAGGCTCTAAACCATCAATAACTTGATATTAAGGCTCTAAACCATCAATAACCTGATATTGAGGCTCTAAACCATCAATAACCTGATATTGAGGCTCTAAACCATCAATAACCTGGATATTAAGACTCTAAACCATCAATAACCTGATATTAAGGCTCTAAACCATCAATAACCTGATATTGAGGCTCTAAACCATCAATAACCTGATATTAATGTTCTAAACCATCAATAACCTGGATATTAATGTTCTAAACCATCAATAACCTGATATTAATGTTCTAAACCATCAATAACCTGGATATTAATGTTCTAAACCATCAATAACCTGATATTAAGGCTCTAAACCATCAATAACCTGGATATTAATGTTCTAAACCATCAATAACCTGGATATTAAGGCTCTAAACCATCAATAACCTGATATTAAGGCTCTAAACCATCAATAACCTGATATTGAGGCTCTAAACCATCAATGACGTGGATATTAAGACTCTAAACCATCAATAACCTGATATTGAGGCTCTAAACCATCAATAACCTGATATTGAGGCTCTAAACCATCAATAACCTGATATTGAGGCTCTAAACCATCAATAACCTGGATATTAAGGCTCTAAACCATCAATAACCTGATATTAAGACTCTAAACCATCAATAACTTGATATTAAGACTCTAAACCATCAATAACTTGATATTAAGACTCTAAACCATCAATAACCTGGATATTAAGACTCTAAACCATCAATAACCTGGATATTAAGACTCTAAACCATCAATAACCTGATATTAAGGCTCTAAACCATCAATAACCTGATATTAATGTTCTAAACCATCAATAACCTGGATATTAAGACTCTAAACCATCAATAACTTGGATATTGATTCTCTAAACCATCAATAACCTGATATTAAGGCTCTAAACCATCAATAACCTGATATTGATTCTCTAAACCATCAATAACCTGATATTGAGGCTCTAAACCATCAATAACCTGATATTGAGGCTCTAAACCATCAATAACCTGATATTGAGACTCTAAACCATCAATAACCTGATATTAAGACTCTAAACCATCAATAACTTGATATTAATGCTCTAAACCATCAATAACCTGGATATTAATTTTCTAAACCATCAATAACCTGGATATTAATCCTCTAAACCATCAATAACCTGGATATTAAGACTCTAAACCATCAATAACCTGGATATTAAGACTCTAAACCATCAATAACCTGATATTAAGGCTCTAAACCATCAATAACCTGATATTAATGTTCTAAACCATCAATAACCTGATATTAAGACTCTAAACCATCAATAACTTGGATATTGATTCTCTAAACCATCAATAACCTGATATTAAGGTTCTAAACCATCAATAACCTGATATTAAGACTCTAAACCATCAATAACCTAATATTGAGGCTCTAAACCATCAATAACCTGATATTAATGTTCTAAACCATCAATAACCTGATATTAATGTTCTAAACCATCAATAACCTGATATTAAGGCTCTAAACCATCAATAACCTGGATATTAATGTTCTAAACCATCAATAACCTGGATATTAAGGCTCTAAACCATCAATAACCTGATATTAAGGCTCTAAACCATCAATAACCTGATATTAAGGCTCTAAACCATCAATAACCTGATATTAATGTTCTAAACCATCAATAACCTGATATTAAGGCTCTAAACCATCAATAACCTGGATATTAATGTTCTAAACCATCAATAACCTGGATATTAAGGCTCTAAACCATCAATAACCTGATATTAAGGCTCTAAACCATCAATAACCTGGATATTAAGACTCTAAACCATCAATAACCTGATATTAAGGCTCTAAACCATCAATACCCTTATATTGAGGCTCTAAACCATCAATAACCTGATATTGAGGCTCTAAACCATCAATAACCTGGATATTAAGACTCTAAACCATCAATAACCTGATATTAAGGCTCTAAACCATCAATAACCTGATATTGAGGCTCTAAACCATCAATAACTTGATATTAAGGCTCTAAACCATCAATAACCTGATATTGAGGCTCTAAACCATCAATAACCTGATATTTAGGCTCTAAACCATCAATAACCTGGATATTAAGACTCTAAACCATCAATAACCTGATATTAAGGCTCTAAACCATCAATAACCTGATATTGAGGCTCTAAACCATCAATAACCTGATATTAATGTTCTAAACCATCAATAACCTGATATTAAGACTCTAAACCATCAATAACCTGATATTGAGACTCTAAACCATCAATAACCTGATATTAATGTTCTAAACCATCAATAACCTGATATTAATGTTCTAAACCATCAATAACCTGGATATTAATGTTCTAAACCATCAATAACCTGATATTGAGGCTCTAAACCATCAATAACCTCTAAACCATCAATAACCTGGATATTAAGGCTCTAAACCATCAATAACCTGATATTAAGGCTCTAAACCATCAATAACCTGATATTGAGGCTCTAAACCATCAATAACCTGATATTAATGTTCTAAACCATCAATAACCTGATATTAAGACTCTAAACCATCAATAACCTGATATTGAGACTCTAAACCATCAATAACCTGATATTAATGTTCTAAACCATCAATAACCTGATATTAATGTTCTAAACCATCAATAACCTGGATATTAATGTTCTAAACCATCAATAACCTGATATTAAGGCTCTAAACCATCAATAACCTGGATATTAATGTTCTAAACCATCAATAACCTGGATATTAAGGCTCTAAACCATCAATAACCTGATATTAAGGCTCTAAACCATCAATAACCTGATATTGAGGCTCTAAACCATCAATGACGTGGATATTAAGACTCTAAACCATCAATAACCTGATATTGAGGCTCTAAACCATCAATAACCTGGATATTAAGGCTCTAAACCATCAATAACCTGGATATTAAGACTCTAAACCATCAATAACCTGGATATTAAGACTCTAAACCATCAATAACCTGATATTGAGGCTCTAAACCATCAATAACCTGGATATTAAGGCTCTAAACCATCAATAACCTGATATTAAGACTCTAAACCATCAATAACTTGATATTAAGACTCTAAACCATCAATAACTTGATATTAAGACTCTAAACCATCAATAACCTGGATATTAAGACTCTAAACCATCAATAACCTGGATATTAAGACTCTAAACCATCAATAACCTGATATTAAGACTCTAAACCATCAATAACCTGATATTAATGTTCTAAACCATCAATAACCTGATATTGAGACTCTAAACCATCAATAACCTGGATATTAAGGCTCTAAACCATCAATAACCTGATATTAAGGCTCTAAACCATCAATAACCTGATATTGAGGCTCTAAACCATCAATAACCTGATATTAATGTTCTAAACCATCAATAACCTGATATTAAGACTCTAAACCATCAATAACCTGATATTGAGACTCTAAACCATCAATAACCTGATATTAATGTTCTAAACCATCAATAACCTGATATTAATGTTCTAAACCATCAATAACCTGGATATTAATGTTCTAAACCATCAATAACCTGATATTAAGGCTCTAAACCATCAATAACCTGGATATTAATGTTCTAAACCATCAATAACCTGGATATTAAGGCTCTAAACCATCAATAACCTGATATTAAGGCTCTAAACCATCAATAACCTGATATTGAGGCTCTAAACCATCAATGACGTGGATATTAAGACTCTAAACCATCAATAACCTGATATTGAGGCTCTAAACCATCAATAACCTGATATTGAGGCTCTAAACCATCAATAACCTGGATATTAAGGCTCTAAACCATCAATAACCTGATATTAAGACTCTAAACCATCAATAACTTGATATTAAGACTCTAAACCATCAATAACTTGATATTAAGACTCTAAACCATCAATAACCTGGATATTAAGACTCTAAACCATCAATAACCTGGATATTAAGACTCTAAACCATCAATAACCTGATATTAAGACTCTAAACCATCAATAACCTGATATTAATGTTCTAAACCATCAATAACCTGATATTAAGACTCTAAACCATCAATAACTTGGATATTGATTCTCTAAACCATCAATAACCTGATATTAAGGCTCTAAACCATCAATAACCTGATATTGAGGCTCTAAACCATCAATAACCTGATATTAAGACTCTAAACCATCAATAACCTGATATTGAGGCTCTAAACCATCAATAACCTGATATTGAGGCTCTAAACCATCAATAACCTGATATTGAGACTCTAAACCATCAATAACCTGATATTGAGACTCTAAACCATCAATAACTTGATATTAATGCTCTAAACCATCAATAACCTGGATATTAATTTTCTAAACCATCAATAACCTGGATATTAATCCTCTAAACCATCAATAACCTAATATTAAGGCTCTAAACCATCAATAACCTGATATTAAGGCTCTAAACCATCAATAACTTGGATATTGATTCTCTAAACCATCAATAACCTGGATATTAAGACTCTAAACCATCAATAACCTGATATTAAGGCTCTAAACCATCAATAACCTGGATATTAAGACTCTAAACCATCAATAACCTGGATATTAATCCTCTAAACCATCAATAACCTGGATATTAATCCTCTAAACCATCAATAACCTGGATATTAAGACTCTAAACCATCAATAACCTGGATATTAAGACTCTAAACCATCAATAACCTGGATATTAAGACTCTAAACCATCAATAACCTGGATATTAAGACTCTAAACCATCAATAACCTGATATTAAGGCTCTAAACCATCAATAACCTGATATTAAGACTCTAAACCATCAATAACCTGGATATTAAGACTCTAAACCATCAATAACCTGATATTAAGACTCTAAACCATCAATAACCTGATATTAAGGCTCTAAACCATCAATAACCTGGATATTAAGACTCTAAACCATCAATAACCTGATATTAAGACTCTAAACCATCAATAACTTGATATTAAGGCTCTAAACCATCAATAACTTGGATATTGATTCTCTAAACCATCAATAACCTGGATATTAAGACTCTAAACCATCAATAACCTGATATTAAGACTCTAAACCATCAATAACCTGGATATTGATTCTCTGAACCATCAATAACCTGATATTAAGACTCTAAACCATCAATAACCTGATATTGATTCCAAGATGTCGTCTCAGGTTCACTTCGGACCACAGAAGTTTAATGTTTTTAACAGATGAGTAGTTCAAGGACCGTCAGGAAGCTGTAAACCTCAGTGTTGTTTGGTGGCTAGGACTCGACTCTGGGAGCTGCTGCTGGCCTCGTCTATGCTGTTATTGATAACTAATGGATTAATTATCGGTAATAATGGACCCTGGTCGGGTTTGTCCGGCCGTGACCTTCCGCTCCGGCCAGAGAGGTTCCTGAGGAGCTCCGATAAGAAACGTCCTGTTGTCTGGGTGGTGGTGAAAAATGAGCCGTGAATGCTGGGTAATGAAGTTTCTTTGAATGCTGGGTAATGAAGTTTCTTTGAATGCTGGGTAATGAAGTTTCTTTGAATGCTGGGTAATGAAGTTTCTTTGAATGCTGGGTAATGAAGTTTCTTTGTGGAGTCAGACTGCTTCTACCGAGGTTTTAGAGAAGTCAGCTGACTGTGGACTGGTTGTAGGACTGGTTCTGGACTGGGTGTAGGCTGGTTTTTAACTGGTTTTAGGTCTGGTTTTAACTGGTTGTAGGCTGGTTTTGGACTGGTTTTGTGCGGGTTTTGGATTGGTTTTAGATCTGGTTTTTAACTGGTTTAAGGTCTGGTTTTGGACTGGTTGTAGGATTGGTTTTTAACTGGTTTAAGGTCTGGTTTTGGACTGGTTGTAGGATTGGTTTTTAACTGGTTTAAAGATTGGTTTTACGTCTGGTTTTTACCTGGTTTTAAGTCTGGTTTTTAACTGGTTTTAGGTCTGGTGGAATGTTTTAGGTCTTGTTTTGTACTGGTTGTAGGCTGATTTTGGACTGGTTTTAGGTCTGGTTTCTAACTGGTTTTAGGTCTAGTTTTTAACTGGTTTTTGACTGGTCTTAGGTCTGGTTTTTAACTGGTTGTATGCTGGTTTTGGACTGATTTTAGGCATGTTTTGAACTGGTTTTAGGTCTGGTTTTTAAGTAATTTAGGTCTGGTTTTTAAGTGGTTTTGGTCTGTTTTTGAACTGGTTTTACGCAAGTTGTGGACTGTTTTAGGTCTGGTTATTTACTGCTTTTAGGTCTGGTTTTGGACTGGTTTTCAGCAGGTTTTGGACTGGTTGTTGGTGGGTTTGGGATCGGTTTTAGATCTGGTTTTTAACTGGTTCATGGTCTAGTTTTTAACTGGTTTTAGATCTGGTTTTTAACTGGTTCATGGTTTAGTTTTTAACTGGTTTTAGGTCTGGTTTTTAACTGGTTATATAAGGGTTTTGGACTGTTTTCGGCCTGGCGTTGGACTGGTTGTGGGCTGATCTGGAACCTGTCTTAGGCTGGTTATTTACTGGGTTTAGACTGGTTTAAGACTAGTTTCAGACTGGTTATAAACTGGTTGTAGATTGGTTTTGGACTGTTGGGAACTGGTTTTAGGCTGGTTTTTGACTAGTTTTGGCCTCTTAAGCTGTTTTGTACTTACTGGGTTTAGACTGGTTTTAGACTGGTTTAGGGCTGCTTTTGGACTGGTTGTCGGCTGGTATTTGGACTGGTTGTCGGCTGGTATTTGGAATGGTTGTAGGCTGGTATTTGGACTGGTTGTCGGCTGGTATTTGGACTGGTTGTAGGCTGGTATTTGGACTGGTTGTAGGCTGGTATTTGGACTGGTTGTCGGCTGGTATTTGAACTGGTTGTCGGCTGGTATTTGGAATGGTTGTAGGCTGGTATTTGGACTGGTTGTCGGCTGGTATTTGGACTGGTTGTCGGCTGGTATTTGGACTGGTTGTCGGCTGGTATTTGGACTGGTTGTAGGCTGGTATTTGGACTGGTTGTCGGCTGGTATTTGGACTGGTTGTAGGCTGGTATTTGGACTGGTTGTCGGCTGGTATTTGGACTGGTTGTCGGCTGGTATTTGGACTGGTTGTCGGCTGGTATTTGGACTGGTTGTCGGCTGGCATTTGGACTGGTTGTCGGCTGGTATTTGGACTGGTTGTAGGCTGGTATTTGGACTGGTTGTCGGCTGGTATTTGGACTGGTTGTCGGCTGGTATTTGGACTGGTTGTCGGCTGGTATTTGGACTGGTTGTCGGCTGGTATTTGGACTGGTTGTATAAAATGAATTAACCAGGTTTTAAATCTCAATGTTATTTTTCTTGTAAATGTCTGTTTTTGTGGTCAAATGTAAAAAATGATTTCCTGTTATTAAAAACGCAGACACTGAAAATGATGTGTAAAATGAGGATTTAACACTAAACAGCATTTTTTACAGTGTAGCTTTAAAAAATCTGATATCTATTAGCAGAACTACTGGGATGTCAGTGTGTGTGTGTGTGTGTGTGTGTTTGACACGTGATGATTTTTGTCACAACCAGGCAGATGTAATGAGTAAGCACCAGCACACACACACACACACACACACAGTCGGTGTCATCCTCTCTCTGCTGATGTTACTGTTATTAGTGAGTGCTGATGTCGACAACACACACACACACACACACACACACACACACACACACACACACACACACACCACACATACACACACACACACAGAGTCGGTGAATCAGAGACTTTGGTTCAGTTCTGGATCCACACAAAACAAACTGAGACCAACGTGATCCTGGTTCTGGTTCCCTGCAACACAACAACAACAACAACAACAACAACAACAACAATAACAACAACAACAACAACAACAACAACAACAGCAGCAACCATCATTTATAATAGTTCAACACAACACTGGTTTTTAATCTGGTTTTGGACTGGTTGTAGGCTGGTTATAGACTGGTTGTAGACTGGTTGTAGACTGGTTGTAGGCTGGTTTTGGACTAGTTGTAGACTGGTTTTGGACTGGGTATGGACTGATTGTAGACTGGTTTTGGACTGGTTGTAGACTGGTTGTAGGCTGGTTTTGGACTAGTTGTAGACTGGTTTTGGACTGGGTATGGACTGATTGTAGACTGGTTTTGGACTGGTTGTAGGCTGGTTTTGGACTGGTTATGGACTGGTTGTAGGCTGGTTTTGGACTGGTTATGGACTGGTTGTAGGCTGGTTTTGCACTGGTTATGGACTGGTTGTAGGCTGGTTTTGGACTGGTTATGGACTGGTTGTAGGCTGGTTTTGGACTGGTTATGGACTGGTTGTAGGCTGGTTTTGGACTGGTTATGGACTGGTTGTAGGCTGGTTTTAGGCGGGTTATGGACTGATTGTAGACTGGTTTTAGGCGGGTTATGGATTGATTTTAGGTCTGATTTTTAACTGGTTTAAGGTTGTTTTTAACTGGTTTTAGGCAGGTTTTGAAGTGGTTGTGGACTGGTTGTAGGCTGGTTTTAGGCGGGTTATGGATTGATTTTAGGTCTGATTTTTAACTGGTTTAAGGTTGTTTTTAACTGGTTTTAGGCAGGTTTTGAAGTGGTTGTGGACTGGTTGTAGGACTGGTTGTGGACTGGTCTGGAACTGGTTTTAGGCTGGGTTTTGAAGGGGTTATGGACTGGTTGTAGACTGGTTGTGGACTGGTTGTAGACCTGTTTTGGACTGGTTGTGGACTGGTTGTGGACTGGTTGTAGACTTGTTTTGGACTGGTTGTAGGCTGGCTTTAGGCGGGTTTTGGACTGACTTTAGGTCTGGTTTTCAACTGGTTTTAGGTCTTGTTTTGAAGTGATTGTGGACTGGTCTGGAACTGGTTTTAGGCTGGTTTTAGGCTGGTTTTAAACTGGTTTAAGGCTGCCTTTGGACTGGTTACTGGATACAAACCAGCCTCGTTTTCCTTCTTCTTCTTCTCATTTATTTAAAATTCTGTCTCGCTTTGACACACTTCACATTTTCCTCTTAAGCCGACCCACACACACACACACACACACACACACACACACACACACACACACACACACACACACACACACACACACAGGTAGAGTGTAGAGTCTCTCCTGATGTCAGTAATAATAACAGCATGATTGTCGAGGAGCTAATCAACACACTACAGAGTTAATGAGACCAGATAAGAGGATCATCTGAGTGTGTGTGTGTGTGTGTGTGTGTGTGTGTGTGTGTGTGTGTGTGTGTGTGTGTGTGTGTGTGTGAGACGAGAACTCCAAGCAGCACCAGCAGGTTTTTGGGTTCAGAGGGTGGCCTGATTTCTGACTGCTTTAAGGCTGGTTGTAGACTGGTTTGAAGCTGGTGTTAGGACTGGTTTAAGTAGGTTTCTCGACTGGTTTTTCACTGGTTTTTACTGGTTTTGAACTGGTTGTAGGCTGGTTTCTGACTGGCTAGTTTTGGACTGGTTGTTGTTTTAGGCTGGATTTTTTTTTAAAATAGTTTGAGGGCTAATTTTGGACTGGTCTAAGTGGTCTTTGGCTTATTATTGACTGGTTTTAGGCTGATTTGGACTGGTTTTTAGTTTGGTTTTACCAGTTTTGGACTGGTTTTAGGTTTGTTTTGCCAGTTTTTGACTGGTTTTGGACTGGTTTGGGGTTGGTTTGACTGGTTTTACGTTGGCTTTGGGTTGGTTTTACTAGTTTTTGACTGGTTTTGGGTTGATTTTACTGGTTTTACGTTGGCTTTGGGTTGGTAATACTAGTTTTTGACTGGTTTGGGGTTGGTTTGACTGGTTTTACGTTGGCTTTGGGTTGGTTTTACTAGTTTTAGGTTGGTTTTGGACTGGTTTTGGGTTGGTTTTACTAGTTTTTGACTGGTTTTGGACTGGTTTGGTGTTGATTTTACTAGTTTTAGGTTAGTTTTGGGTTGGCTTTACCAGTTTTGGACTGAATGTTGGACTGGTTTTGGGTTGGTTTTACTAGTTTTAGGTTGGTTTTGGACTGGTTTTGGGTTGGTTTTACTAGTTTTTGACTGGTTTTGGGTTGGTTTTTACTAGTTTTTGACTGGTTTTGGACTGGTTTGGTGTTGATTTTACTAGTTTTAGGTTAGTTTTGGGTTGGCTTTACCAGTTTTAGACTGAATGTTGGACTGGCTTTGGGTTGGTTTTACTAGTTTTAGGTTGGTTTTGGACTGGTTTTGGGTTGGTTTTACTAGTTTTTGACTGGTTTTGGGTTGGTTTTACTAGTTTTTGACTGGTTTTGGACTGGTTTGGTGTTGATTTTACTAGTTTTAGGTTAGTTTTGGGTTGGCTTTACCAGTTTTGGACTGAATGTTGGACTGGTTTTGGGTTGGTTTTACTAGTTTTAGGTTGGTTTTGGACTGGTTTTGGGTTGGTTTTACTAGTTTTTGACTGGTTTTGGGTTGGTTTTTACTAGTTTTTGACTGGTTTTGGACTGGTTTGGTGTTGATTTTACTAGTTTTAGGTTAGTTTTGGGTTGGCTTTACCAGTTTTAGACTGAATGTTGGACTGGTTTTGGGTTGGTTTTACTAGTTTTTGACTGGTTTTGGACTGGTTTAGGTTGGTTTTGTACCAGTTTTGGACTGGTTTTAGGTTGCTTTTACTAGTTTTAGGCTGGTTTTGGACACTTGTGGTCTCCAGTCATGAGTCAGATGGTCTGAAGCTATTTCTTGGTGGACCTTCAGTTCAGTTCTCATCTTCTTCTTATATCTGACGTTGTTTTGTTGTTGAATCTTTGTTTTATTATCTTTATTTTGGGTGAATTTTTAGAGTAAAGTGATCTCCAGGTTCCGGTTCCTGGATGCTCAATGGCCTCATTCTTTAGAGACGAGGTTCTATTTAAAGCTGCTGGCCGGTCTAACGAGGTTCAACGAGGACTGATGCTGCTTTAGTCTGCAGATGTTGTGTGTTGTGCTGATCCTGTGTGTGTCTGTGCGTCAGGTGTTCTCGGGGATCTTCACGGCTGAGATGGTTCTGAAGATCATCGCTCTGGATCCCTACTACTACTTCCAGACGGGCTGGAACATCTTCGACAGCATCATCGTCTGCCTCAGCCTCATGGAGCTCGGTCTGTCCGACGTCGAGGGCCTCAGCGTTCTACGGTCCTTCAGACTGGTAGGTCTTCAGACTAAATGTTAGGTTGGACCTTAAAGTATGAACATCTGATCCATCAGCCTGCTGATGTTTGGTGTTTTCACTGGAGAGAAGATTTAGGAACAGGGTTCAGATGGATTCAGATCCATAAGAAGTCTTGGAAAATCTCTTTTTCTGTTCCTGGACCGTCTTAAATGTTGAGATGTGGATTTAAGGCTTTTGCTCCATGTAGACTGGTGTTAGACTGGTTCAGGCTGGTTTTACACTGGTTTTATACTGGGTTAGACTGGTTTTAGACTGGTTTTATACTGGTTTATACTGTTTTTAGACTGTTTTTAGACTGGTTTTAGACTGGTTTAGACTGGTTTTAGACTGGTTTAGACTGGTTTTAGACTGGTTTTATACTGGTTTATACTGTTTTTAGACTGGTTTTAGACTGGTTTTAGACTGGTTTAGACTGGTTTTAGACTGGGTTAGACTGGTTTTAGACTGGTTTTATACTGGTTTATACTGTTTTTAGACTGGTTTCAGACTGGTTTTAGACTGGTTTAGACTGGTTTTAGACTGGTTTAGACTGGTTTTAGACTGGATTTAGACTGGTTTAGACTGGTTTTAGACTGGGTTAGACTGGTTTTATACTGGTTAGACTGGTTTTAGACTGGTGTTATACTGGGTTAGACTGGTTTTAGACTGGTTTTAGACTGGTTTTAGACTGGTTTATACTGTTTTTAGACTGGTTTTAGACTGGTTTAGACTGGTGTTATACTGGGTTAGACTGGTTTTACACTGGTTTTAGACTGGTTTATACTGTTTTTAGACTGGTTTTAGACTGGTTTAGACTGGTTTTAGACTGGTTTAGACTGGTTTTAGACTGGATTTAGACTGGTTTAGACTGTTTTTAGACTGGTTTTAGACTGGGTTAGACTGGTTTTATACTGGTTAGACTGGTTTTAGACTGGTGTTATACTGGGTTAGACTGGTTTTATACTGGGTTAGACTGGTTTAAGACTGGTTTTAGACTGGTTTAAGACTGGTTTTAGACTGGTTTTAGACTGGTTTAGACTGTTTTTAGACTGGTTTTAGACTGGTTTAAGACTGGTTTTAGACTGGTTTAAGACTGGTTTTAGACTGGTTTTAGACTAGGTTAGACTGGTTTTAGGCTGGTTTTAGACTGGTTTAAGGCTGGTTTTAGGCTGGTTTTAGACTGGTTTAAGGCTGGTTTTAGGCTGGTTTTAGACTGGTTTTAGGCTGGTTTTAGACTAGGTTAGACTGGTTTTATACTGGGTTAAACTGGTTTTAGGCTGGTTTTAGACTGGTTTAAGGCTGGTTTTAGACTGGTTTAGACTGGTTTTATACTAGGTTAGACTGGTTTTAGGCTGGTTTTAGACTGGTTTAAGGCTGGTTTTAGGCTGGTTTTAGACTGGTTTTTGACAATTTTTTGGTGTTGCACTAGTTCTAGGTTGGCTTTAGACTGGTTGTAGACTAAGTCTGGACTGGTCATAGATTGACTTGTAACTGGTTTTGGACTTATTTTTAGACTACCTTGGACTTCGATTGGTTTAAGACTGGTTGTAGACTAGGTTTGGACTGGTGTTAGACTGGTTTTTATACCATGTTAGACTGGGATATGGACTAGTTTAGGCTGGTTTGGTTTATGACTTGTTGTACACTAGATCTGATCTGGTTGTAGACTGGTTGCCAGCTGGTTTCAGACTGGTTTTAGAGCCATGTGGGTCTAGATCTAGTCTGATCCTTTAGTTTTAGGTGAACTCGTGAGTGTTGTTAGGATTCTTCTTCTCCCACCACCTTAATCTTGTTTTTTCTCCGTCCCAGCTGCGAGTCTTCAAGCTCGCCCGCTCGTGGCCGACTCTCAACACCCTGATCAAGATCATCGGTAACTCCATGGGCGCCCTCGGCAACCTGACGCTCGTCCTCGCCATCATCGTCTTCATCTTCGCCGTGGTCGGCATGCAGCTGTTCGGGAAGAACTACCAGGTACCGCCGCTGATCTCAGACGACCTTAACGCTGATGTGTTCTTTTAAATGCAGCCGTTTTATTAAGTTCACTGGTAAAATCACAGAACAGTGTAGCCACAGGAGTAGACTGACGGAGGCCAGGCTGCTCCATCGGCCCCTCAGACCACCAACCATCCACCCTCACACTGAGGCGTCTCCATCCAGCTGTGCTCCTGGTCTCCTCACATGTGGCTTCTCTTTCTCCAGGACTGCGTCTGTAAGATCTCCAAGGACTGCGCTCTGCCTCGCTGGCACATGAAGGACTTCTTCCACTCCTTCCTCATCGTCTTCAGGGTCCTGTGTGGCGAGTGGATCGAGACCATGTGGGACTGCATGGAGGTGGCCGGCCAGCCGCTCTGCATCCTGGTCTTCATGCTGGTCATGGTCATCGGGAACCTGGTGGTGAGTCGGTCCCCCTCTGGACCTGTCCTTTTAGAGTCTGTGAAGAAGGAGAGAGAGCTCAGAAATGCCTTCTGTCAGTAGGACACAGAAGGACACAACGAGACGAAGGTGGAGCTAAGATGAAACGGAAAGACGCTAAAGTACCAAAAGGACGCATAGTTGATACAACAGATGCTTTAAAAGGCACAAAATGAGTGAAAAGGCACAAAAATGACTTAAAGAGATGCTAAAATAACACAAAAAGACACAAATGGATGTTAAAATGACAGAAATGACACCAAAAGACGCTTAAAATAACACAAAAATGACACAAAATGACACAAAAAGATGCTAAAGTACCAAAAAGATGCATAACTGACACAACAGCTGCTAAAATGACACGAAAACAGCAAAAAGAAACACAAAAAATGGCACAAAAAGACGCCAAAATAACACAAAATAAGTAAAAAGGTGCGACAATAATACAAAATGATGGTAAAATAACACAAAAATGGCACAAAAATGACATGGAGAAATGTTAAAATGACAAAAATGACACAA